>JJOG01003595.1:0-31198 GCA_000715275.1 Gyrodactylus salaris
GACTGATCATAAAAATGTTGGAGGAGGAGATTTTTTTTGAAACAAAATCCTCCATGATCGTTTCCTTTATATTCAATCTTTGTCCATTAAACCTGGGTGCAAGGGTTTCTCTCTGAACAAAGCTTGAACAAAATGAAAACCTCATTAGAGGAATTTTCCCCTCTCAAATGCTAGAAGCAGTAAGATTAAATTGTGGCAAAAACCTTTTTCAATATTTTTTTGTATTTTCATCGTGTGCTTTAGAACCCCTCCCCTTTACAACACTAAACCCTCCTCGCGTTCTAATAATATAATCGATTCTTTCTGTGTTGGTATAATTGAATTAATAAATCCTTGATCATACACATTAGATATAAAGAGTAACTGTACAGATTGACATTATAGCTTCATGGAAAAGGTTAATGTCTCTTTATGCCCATTTAACAGAATTGTGTTTACTTTTAACATGATTTCCTGGATGTTTCTTGTCAACAAGCAATCCTACCTCGGATTTTCGATATGAGTTAACTTTTATTCTGAGTAATAATTAGAAATTAGCCATGAATTCTTGGATTAAAACATCTCTTCACCTAAAGTATAATAAATACGGCCACCAATTTTGATTGGATACCTACTTGAAAGTATTTTAGTTGAGTGACAGAAGTACATGAAACCACATATCATCTGTCAAATTTTATCTCATTTATTTAGAATCATGCCACAATATCCACTGTATGTATACGTGTATTACACAATGCATTTACTGGAAGATAAGATAGGATCAATCTGTTGCTCGGGGCAGTCTATTTCCATTTGATATCGGTTTTCGTTTATCACGGGTTGATCTTGAATTGAGGGCAGAATATTCACATCCTAACCACGAGTGAACGTTAAACCATATGTATTTCCTAAGAAGTTATTTCCTTAAAATATACAGCTAATTTCTGGTTATTTTGTAAAGATCGTGCGCCTCAGGTTATTTGTAAATTCTGATATTCATCTTGTCTTCACTCTCTTCAATAGGCATTTCTAAACTCTCTCTCTCTTACGCAATGCGAACGATGTGGAACAGCAGAGATCGCGTCAAATTCGGTGTTTTTAACAGAAACCCTAAGAATTACCTGCTCAGAGTTATTGAGAAGTTCTACATCATGAGACTCAGACCAATTTGAAAGTTCTTTTACTTTTATCTATCTATATTGTTAACGATTTTGAAGAATTCACAATTTTAGAATAAAAATCTTTAAACCTTGGAAGAACTGACAATTTTGGTAGAAATAAACATCTTCTTCTTAATATTTGATTGCATTTGCTTACAAGGAGTCTTTGGTTG
Source organism: Gyrodactylus salaris (assembly GCA_000715275.1). NCBI lineage: Eukaryota > Metazoa > Platyhelminthes > Monogenea > Gyrodactylidea > Gyrodactylidae > Gyrodactylus > Gyrodactylus salaris. The sequence continues at coordinate 1,313 of JJOG01003595.1, forward strand.
ACCTATTAACCAATGAAGATACGCTCCTAACTAACAAACAGATCTTTGCACATGTCTTATCGTGTCCACGCTCATCAAGATATTAGTTGTATCCCAAACACACATTTTCAATGTCAAAAACTATATGAAATCCCCTTTCAATGAAGAGCGTTTATAAATCTACTCGCCATATCTTCTTCTCCTTGTTTAATTCTAGTGTAAGAAAGTTAATTATGATGAATAAACTTTCAAATTGGCCATCGTATCTCTAGGGAGTGTATATGGTTGAGGTATGAGTTTCATGATGTAGAACTTTTCAATAATTCTGAGATTGAGTAGGTCATTCGTAGGGTTTCTGTTTATTCGATGAACAACAAGGAGTCCGGGGTTATAGAATTAGAGATTCGTAGTCAGTCAGAGAAACGTTGATGAGAGTGACATAAATCTTGAATAATTTGAAATAAATTTCATCTTAATTCTACTTCAGTTATTTATTTCCAAATCCAGACCTTTTGTGCTCCGGTCAAATCAGCTGTAAGCAAGTCCAATCATCTCACCTAAACTCAAAGTAAACAAAGAAAATTTTCCCACGCTGAAAGAAAAACTCAATGAGTCATTCACTCCGTACACATTATCAAGAGCTCACTTTTGACGTATTTCATGTTTGTGAGATAATGCTGAAATTTAGTTGTCAAATTATACAAACATGTCAAAATATGAGAAATATTTAATCTTGATTTTTCTTGAGAGAGAGAGAGAACAGTCAAACAAAGAGAGGATCAATAATATTTCTAAGAGAGTAGGATTTTTGTTTTCCTGGAAAATTAATTTTTATCTTATCCTCGAATGCGAGGGATTAGCATTCAAGAAGGGACTCATTTCAGTCAAATGTTAGGCCATAAATATTTGTAGATATATGTTCCACTTAATCCCATCCTCACATATTTTAATTTATCAATTCTCTCCTCAGCTAAGAAAAGTATTGACATTTATAATCTCACATTGGGTACCTAATATATCTTATCCCATTATGACTAGAGTAGACTGAAGACGACCTCCAAGTAAAGAGATTTTGAACTTAATGATATTTACCCTTGAATTCAATCAATCATCGAAGGAGTTTCCCATGAAGGGTTTGCAAAATATGAAAATTACACATTTTTCCCACATCGGAGAAGCGAATATAAACAAAAAAATAAGTTGTATCTGTTTCATAAACAATGAAAGTTGCTTACAAAGGAACTTACAAGTAGTTAGCGCAGGCAATGTATCATTATCCAAGCGTTATTAAATCGACCGAAACAGATATTGAACCGTTCAAGGTAACAAATACGAAGATCAGTTTGTTGACTTGTAATGTGTTCTGTATTCATCTCGTGGAGTGTGTAATGTTTTTCTTCCCAATACTAAAATTGATATTTTTAATTCGAAATTTCTGTTCCCAATTATGAGAAAAAATCACATCTTTGAGAGGCTACAAGATGGCATTTTTCTCTTACATTATTGGGGAAAAAACAATGATAGATCCATAACTCTTATGGGATTTCAGATTGGACATCTTTCCTGAGAAACTTTAAACTGTAGTTAGGAATATCATCAATATCTTGATTACAAAAGTACACACTAACTGTGCAATTTTAATATCTAATATCTCAAATTAAGATGATAGGTAAATTTGGCAAAAATTAATTTTGTTAAAAATCATATTAACCCGGGTAAACCCCTTGTGACACTGGTGTGCCGTTAAGAAAATTTTGAAAATACTACAATAAAAATGCCTCCATAAAACTCAAAATTTTTCCCATTTTATCATTTCACGAAATGATTAGTGTTTATATACCCGGGTTAAGGCGGGGTACACAAACAAGTTTAACAGGACTATGGCCTAAAAAATCTGAAAATATCACACAGAAAATTTCTCAAGGAACTCCCAACAAGTTTAATGACGACGAAGAGTTTCTGGGATGATTCAATAATAGAGCCGTTATAAAAACTCCTCGTTTGGTATTTGGAAAGAAGAGATGTAAAATATTTCCACGATCAATGGATCGCACAGAAGTGTGTCAAGTGTGACATTTTTCCTTGTTCAATTCACCATATTATAGTTTGTGAAAATTGCTATGAATAAAACCATTTTTTCACTCAGATCTTTTTTTAGTGTATAAGGATTATCTTCCTCTAAAGATTCCCTTTGTTCCATGGGTGTGATTCATTACGAGCTATTTCTGCTACTGCTTATGAGGAAGACCTCAAAATCTTCAGAGTCAAAAAAACTTGTTCTCCGACCTCTTAAGCATTCATTCGGAAACATTGAGGAAGGACAAGAGATTCTGGTAATTAAACACTGATAATGAGATTATTTCAAAAGTGGTTACCAGAAAAGTGCAAATATAAATTTAAAAGTGCTAAAAAGTGCATTTATTGCAAAATATTATCAATTTGAGTTTAAAATGTGTCATGTATCAAATTCTCTTCCAAATGAAAATCAGCAACGTTTGGGGAAAGTTATTCAAAAATATTCAAAAAAGAGCATCTGGTAGTGTGTGCCATGGCACACGTACCTCGCCTAGACGGAAAGCATCTGGTAGCCCCAGTTATGATCCTAAAAGAGGAATAGACCTCTTGTCTCTTGAGTAAAATGTCTAGGTTTCCATTTCATAAGGAGTTCAGTAGTAATGGAGTGTGAATAAAAAGTTCTTCTATCGTGTAGAATACTGTGAAAAAACTCGAGGTTATTTTAGTGTGTTCTTTTAATAGACCACACAACTCTTTTTATATGCGAGTTTTTCCAAGCACTTAAGTGCAAAGGCTCGGAAAGTCTTCACTGAGCGAATCAGGGTTCACAATAAATAGATTCCTTTTTGACAATGAACACAAGAAACATTTCCCCCTTACGAAATCTCCAATTATTATTTTATTGTTCTTTTTAAGAAGAGAAATCTCTATGTTTTCTGTGCTTTGTAGTTAACCTAGAGTCATAAACTCTTTTGGGTTATTTCTCCTTTCTGTTCTTATTGCAGAGAAAGCAGAGTTTTTGATTATGATCCTTTTAGGCTGGTTTATGGACTTTTAAATCAATGAGAATGTTTAATTAATTGCCAATTCCTTAATTGTAATACACACGTGAAGGGTAAGCCAAATCATTCTTTAATCGAATAACATTGAAACGTATTTGAATGTATCAAATTTCAACATTCGAAATATTTAAAATTAAAATCCAAGAGGATAACTCTTGTCATCTGTTCAAGTGAAAATGTATTGTTCTTGTATCGTGAGAAGGGTCTAATGATTTAAGTTGACAGAGAAGCTGTCAAGGCTCATGAATAGTTGCAAGGTTTGAACGAGAATGTAACAATTTCGTTCACATGTTACCTGATACAAATTAGTCAACTTGAGTTAGTAAATTTCTCACAAGAGAATTGATTGAATGTTTCAAAAATAAATGTCGAATATTATAAGAAAAATTCGCTATGTAGAGTTTGCATTTCTAAATTCTAAGTCATAACATCTCAACGTACATTGACTACCAGGAATCCAAGCTGATAGAGAAAATCGATATTTATGACTAAATATTTGTTTTAAAATTGAGCTTTTCTATTTTCTTTAGGATGAAGTTAGCAAGAGTTGTTTACACTAGAGACATTCTTTCTTGTTAAAGCGAATTGTGCATTACAGGACGACTGTAGGGTTCAGTCATTATTAAGCGTGAAACGAGAGCAGATCCGCAGAATTGAGTCTCTAAAACTAAAATTATTGCTCAGAATATCAATATACTACACACAAACAAAATCTGACCACATTTGAGTACACGCAGAGTATTACAAACTGAGCAGAATATCAAAAATAACACAGGACATGATATATTCATTTGATATATATTTTAACTATCATATAAGAACCAATCAGCGTAGAGAAAGGCATATTGCATGTTTTTTTTTCTCTCTATGTTTCTGCATGCACAATAGAATTCCTGGTGTATCCAACTTGCCATACATTTCTGTATATATAAAAATGTATTGATGAAATCATTTATAAACATTCATCGTGATGAATTTGTACTTTTTTATTATCTAACTCAGTCTCAGATCTCGCGATTAAATGCATTCAAAGAGCATGTTGATCTAAGCTAGCATTGGATATTCGTGTAGGAGCCTATAGTCTATACAAACTCTTCGGATTTTCAAATCAAAAAGTGAGCGATTTCTGTTTGTGTGTGGGTATAACTGAGGAGGAATTAAATGTCTGTCCCATGCGAGGCAACGAGTCCCCATTAGAAAAGATGTTACAGATGAAATATTGTTGCAAGGCAGGAAAACCTTTCCACATGTTGGTATGAGAGTTTTCCAGATGGTGGAGGAAAAGAATTCTTTTCGTCAGGCGTTCATTTGTTTTTTAGTTCCTTATAATGCTTCAAATGGTCCATTTTTTTACCAAATAGTGCAACATGCAAGGAAATCTAAAAGTATGATATTACTGTATTATGTTACATTAATCCATTTGTAAATATATAAACAGTTTGTATGTAGACATGTAGGGAACCTGTTGAATTTATAAAAATATAGGAATATATGGATTTCGTATTTTTCAACAAAACTGTCTCCTTCTGGATCGATTACTCTAAAAATGGATACTTATCTATTTCAATAATAGGATATTCACATTTGGTTTATACAGCTGAAACGCTTTCCCAATGGAAAATGCATGCATACTACGACTAATTTGAAAATAGCAATAGAAAATTAAAGAGGTTTTTTAGAGCCTATCAATTTTTGAAAATTTGCACTTTTTGGTTGTGAAAAAAGGAGAGTGCAAATTTCCCCTTCTAATAAACACCTCTAAGAGGAAGTAAAAATGACACTTGCATTTAGCTGACAGAAAATGTTAAATACACCAGTGTATTATCCCTTTGCCGGTGGCAACGGAATGGGTGGCTCCCTGATGAATTCCTCGCCAGGCAGCCCGGCCTCCACCGGTCCACCACAAACCGGACAAATCCGGACCTTTCTCCATACAGCGACCATGAAGGACTCTCGATGGCTCACTCTCGAAGTATGTCGTCAGTTCCAGAGGAACGCCTGCACTAGGGACGAGAATGACTGCAAATTCGCCCATCCTCCGGCCCATGTTGAAATACAATACGGACGTGTAATGTGCTGTTATGATTCTATTAAAGTGAGCTTTTGATCATTCACTTGCAAATCGAATAAGCTCTCTTCTATATTCATATTTGATCCAAGCCTGGTGATGAAGTATTGAGCATACGGGCTTAGGTAGAAATACCCCCATTGCTTGCACCCATCTAATGATTAAGGAAAACCCACCTATCCGTTAAAACTTATTAATGGTGAATGAAAGATTGTTCTGAAAGTAGGGGGAAAAAATACAAGATTGAAATCGCGAATTCCCAGTCTTAAGCAATGATGTAATTTTTTTCTTCCAACAAAAATTATCAGTAAACATTATTATTTTTCAACCGTTATATTAAAACTTCTACCTTTTTTATAACATAATGGAAAATATCCTTAGATGACATTATCAAGAATGTATGGGTTCATTTTATTAAAAACCATTTGGATATCCTTTTATATGTATACAAAATATGGATTTATTTTCAAGCCTTGCTTGAATCATTCATGATTTAAGTTAGGCAATTTATATCATCTTAAATAAACTGATGGAGCTCAAACAACGTGCAATACCTTGCAATGTTTAGACTAGAAAGGAAGAAGGTTTCTTTCTAATATAAATCAAGTTTAAATTGTTTCACATACCCCTTGTAAGAGTGGGATAAATTAACACTGAAGGGAAATATTGATTTTCCAGTGTGTACTTTAACACTTGAAGCGAGGAAAAACTTCTTATTTAAATTTTTTTTATTTATTTCAACTTGACGGTGAAGGTGGTATATTATTATTTAGAGATACCACACTTTGATAAATCACTTTTTTTGTTTATATCATCAAAAAGAAGGAATCATACAATGTGTTTCAGCTTTTCATCAATCCACAATGTGGATTCCACATCAAATGTTGGTTTTCCTAAACTTTCTCCCCATGCATCTCAAGGAAATATGGTTTCACTTTGTCGATTTGCTGAATGTTTATCGAATCCTCGATGATTAGTTCCTCCGTAACTGATGGCTTTTCGTTTTAATTATGCCATTAAAAGAATATTATTTGAACAATTTGTTTTGTATAATTCAAAATCAGTTTGAATGTTTAATTCTTAGACTTGATAATGCGAATTTATTTCATCCACTAGATTTTGGAAAATGGAAAAATAATTTTTCCAAGTATGAGTGCCCATATAATTACAAGAGAGGAGCAACCTGATCTAAGAAACGTTAAGTAATACCCCCACTTTTGCAAAGCTACGAAAGGAAACGAGATTAATTATTTGAACGTTCATTATTCAGCCTTTTTTTCTTGCTTTATGCAAAGCAATTCAACTTTTTCTCCTTCGAATTATACATTTTTTCTGAAATTTATTATTTTTCCACTTTTTCTCTCCCCTCTCTGTTCTGAATGTTGGAAGGGGGAATAAAAATTAAGGAAAATATATCTGAAAATCAGTGTTTATAATTATCCATTGTTTTCCTCTGTGAAGCCAATCCCAAGCATAAAAACTGCGAAGAGGCAATAAAGAGTGTCGTGATGTTTATGAAAATAAAGTCTTCATGTTTTCATGAGTGTTATCAAGTTTCATAAGCGGAAGGTAATTCTTAAAATTGTAAGACTGCATAATTTTAAATTAAAGGTAATTTCAGGGGTTCATTTTGTATCTGATCTCGCATTATTCGAGGCATAATTTGATAAGAAAATTGATAGCGATTGGTCTAGACATCAGCTTCATATGAGGATGTACTGTGAAAGGAATACTTTAATCTGGCTCCTTGACATTTTCTCAATGAAATAAAATAAGTGACTTATTCAATATTTGCATCAAATAGACTGATTTATTAATGAGGTTTGAATACACTTCTTTCAAAAAAGGGTAAATTATTGGTTCTCCTGATATTAACTAGACCCAAGCAAAGAAAGATTTTTTTAAACATTTTTAAACCTGAGTTACCAGATGAAAGATTTTCAACTTGGCATATAAAATTTCGAATGCATTTAATAAAATTTAAAATTAATTTCAAATAGCTGTGTTTTCGAAACCTAATAGTATTGAGGTGCGAAAGTGATGTCATTCGAAAGCCTAACATTTTCTAAGTTAGTAACTGGTAATTCGAATTTTTTATCCCTCTTTTTGTCAGTGTTATGCGCCTTCCAGTGAGATGTAACAATAATGTGGGCCTTGCAGGGTTAAAAGATTTACACCTTGACATGAACCAGTTGCCAAATTTCTGAAGCTACTCATTGAGCAGTGGTACTTTTCCTAAAGTTTATTAGTACACATTTTTTTATTATGAATTTGGAGTTCAAAAAAAACCTTGATGGCATCAAGACTGTGTGACTTGAAAACAGTTATAAATCGTTGTCGTGAATCTTAAAATGACACATTCTGTTTTTACAGGGAAAATGCCAAAGGAAAGATCCCCAGTGTAAATACCTACATCCGCCATCACATTTACGAGAGCAACTTGTACAAAACGGCCGCAACAATCTCTTCTGGAAGAGTCTACAACTGCAAATTCTCCAACAACAGCAGATCCTCTCTGCCCCACCACACCTCCTAGCCTCTCAGAGGACCTCACAGCCCACAACACAAGCCATAAGCACGATACAACACTCAAATCCTGAACAGGTAAACTAGAAAAATTTCGTATTTCTTTTGAAATTGATTTTCCCTCTAAGAGGTAGTCCACCAAAAAGCATAAAAAACGTTAAGAAGATAACAAATGATAGAAAAACCTCCGGTTTGATGATTCCTTTTCCATTATCGATTTTCTAAGAACACGAGTAGTGACTTTTGTTTACAGAAGAAGAAAAAAATGTCTTCGAATCAGACCATCAGTGAATTTTCACTAGGTTTATGAGTCTTGCTTTTACGATAAAGTAATTCAATATGTAACATTCTTTGATTTAATTAACCCGTCTATTTTCATCTCAATAGCCAAAGTTGGTTTATCAAAATGTCTTGACGAATCAACAAAATCCAAATGCCTTGCAATTTCTGGTGAGTTTTTCATTCTTTGAATTTTATTGCATGAAATCTCTCTAAAGTTACAATAATAACCTGCTTGAATGGGTTGAATCTAGACAACATATCTTGAATTTTTCTTTCGTTAGAAAAGTGAAGCTTGCTTGGCTGTGAATTAAGCCAATTTATTTTCAGAAATTTGCATTTTTGTTTTACTGCAAAATTTGTGAGGCGTATCTTAATTTGGTCTCATGTTTAAGAAAAAATAACATGTTACACACGATATGGCGTCACAATGATAGAATATCCTCTAATTGTTGTTTAATTCAACATCCTATCAGCTGAAGGGTAAAACATTTCCAGCTCATAATAGGTTTTCATATGAATTCAAAAGTTTCACTCGAATAAACACGAAAAATATGAATATAATTGAATCAAATGAATATTCTGTATTGTCAGAATATGAATATAATCTGATTCCTTGAAATGGTATTTAAAAAAAGTTTAAACTAAATATGTAAAAAATTGAGCTATTATAGTGGAAAATTCATTGATTCAACTCGTAGCTAAATAAAACTTTAACACCAATTTTAAAAATCAACAAACTTTAAGGTGTTGTAAATATTTCCATAATGAATACTCAGACTAACAAGTATGAAAATATTTAGTTTACTGCGATTTTCTATGATATTCAACCCATATCGAAGAGGAATTTTTTTATGACACCAGCCTAGTGTAGATTCGTATTCTGACAAGATAATACGTCGTCAAGTAATGTTTACCTCTGAACCTCTTGCTCTCCCTCTCTGAACCCGCCAAGGGAACAAACGCGTTAAATTAGGAAGGAAATTGTTCAACCTAAATGAATAACTAATCTTTATCACTTTGATTTGCTAAAATTGCAGAACGGAAATGCATGGTTTGATAGTGCTTTAAATCAGCTCTGCCTGACGCCTGAAATGTACGCTACAAATTGCTTTGGTGGCGCACAACCAGAAGGTATTTTAACACAAAATTCTAGAAAACGCCCAATTGATGCCTCATCAAACTCACCAATTGCATGCAATACACAAATTTTAGATCCTCTGCTAGCCTCTATGCATACAACCGCCAGTTCAGCACATAATTTGGTAGAGTTCTTTTTATTTTCTCAAATAACATCTAGCATGAGGTTTTTTCCTTAAAAATATTGAGTAAAAGCCTGTAATCAAGTCCCCTAAGCTTTGATAACTTTAATCTAACCAAAATATCATTTTAACAATGAGTAGATCAGGGCACTGCTTTTTGATTTATTCTAGGTGTTGGAAACAGGCCAAAATAATTTGTGTATGACAATCGTATTCAAATTAATTTTAACTTGCGCCAAAACTTAAACCGGGATTTTCTCGACGATCTAAAGATTTTATGAGAGATAGGAGTAATATTTGGGAACTTCATGAAAAATGCTATCCTTTAGAAGAAAGGTTCTCAATTAGGAAGATGTGACTGATGCGCGATATCTAGATAAAAACTGGCCAGAAATTCGAAATCTAAACGGAGAATATTTTTTAAACAATCTGATTATCTTCAGGAGTGGAATAATTTGCTTGAAGAGAATATATCGACCCTATCTGTCAGAGTGCCGCTTTGATATTGCGTTTTAAAACCTTATAATAAAACACCCGCAAGAGTACTACACTTAGTATCTTAGCTAATTTCCTTTTTCTGGGTTTCCTCTTCAACTCATGGGTTCTAATCACACGCAATAAATATCGATTGACGAGTGATCTATAAAATGCTATTATCGGAATTTCGACATTTCATTAATATTACATACAGCGATGCTAGAACAATATTTTGCAATATCAAAAAAAGGGGGAACGTCTACATCAGGGATGTCAGACTTTTCCTTCGTGATGGGTAAAAGTTCATCTTCCTCACTCTATATTTAAACCGTCCACATTAAGTCAGCATGGCAGCAGAAAGTATATCTCAAGTTTTGGAATTATATCCTGATATTTTGCATGTACAGCTTGCCCGGAAAAGTTTGCATGGCATTTTTTTCATCTTCGAATAAATAAGCTGTCTTTTGTACCGTACCTATAAAATTAAGGTTTAAAACTATGGTACACACAACATCCCACGTAGAAAGACAAATGCAAAATTTGTACCTTTTCCTTAATAAAAATATATTTTGTAGCTAAAATAGGGCATATTGTATAATGTCTACACCTTATTGTACTTGATTTCTCCTCTGGGGTTTATGTCTCCACGAGTTTTGATAATTCAAATTAACTTTAGTACGGATAAAACCTTGATTCTTATTTATTCAAAGCCCAGTGTACATTACATGACATCTAAAAGGGCTAAGATCTTGATCGTATTAGCCCATAAGTAGCTCCTCGCTTCAGTTATTTCATCACAAAGCAATCTCACTTGTTACTAGCGATTTGCAACCGATTTTAACGCTCGAAATTAAAATTTTTGATAAGACGGGTATAGCTTCAGATTGGTTGCTGATACTAAAACAAGATCAATCTTTAGAGAACCAAAGATCTAAGAGAAAAAGTTTGATTTTGTGATCAAATGCCAAAATCAGGGCTTATCTCATGTCCACAGATACTTTGCGATGAAATAATTTGAAGTGAAAAGCTAGATTAAGTCTTAATCCGTAGCATCTGTTGAGAGTTTATATTTTTACAGTTATATTTGATTGTAATTTCTTTCAAAATTCGTCTAGGGTATAAAAATGAACAATTTCGGAGTCTACGATCAAGATTTACTGAACAGCATGGGCATATTCCAACAGCAGGCCTCAAATTGCATTCAATCGATGATGGGCGCAAATGATCAGGCGAATAACAATTCGCAAATATATTCTCAACTTTCTGGAATGAGTAAGTACCAGATCGCATGAATACAAATTTTTTTACCATTTAAACCTTTTAGTCACAAAAATTTGAATTTGGCATGGTTTCCTATGAAGTCTCCTGATCAATTTGGGGCTCATTAGTCAAAAAAAACATTTTTTAAATCCAATTTTTTGTATAGATTGAAATGAAAGTGAATTTAATGCAAGTATTCTCTATATTAAGATTAAGAACGATATTTCCTGTCATATTAAACAATTTAAAAGCGTTCAATTTACGATTTCATTCAAAAAATTTACTTATAATTCGACTAAAGAGTGTATTTGATTCATACATTCGAGAGTTCCTGGATTAATACTGTTTTTCTACATTCAATCTCAGTAGAATAACCATGTCCGACATCTCGGATTTCACATAAACTTCTTTATGGGAAAGATAAATGGGTGAAAATCTTTCTTCATTTATTTAAAATTTCAAAAAATAAAACATATGATGAAATCTTGGAAAGAGGTATTAATTTAAATTGAAAATGTTGTGTAAAAGGTTATTTCAAAATTTTCTCTCCTTTCTGAGATAATACTGGTGCCAAGCGACATGCAATAGTTGATCCCAAGACCGGTCTCCCGATCTACCATCAGACGAATCAACAAGCTGCTCACATCTTAGATCAAACATCTTCACTCATTCTAGAACCCCAGATTATTCAACACAAGATCAACAACTCTGATATTCAACTCATCAACACCATAGCGACAGTATCTAATAATACGCCAAACTATAATTCATATTAAAGGTTCCTTTAGTTTTCTGATTTCATATTCCTTTTCCTCCTCAAAAGAAAACAACACGGTTTGTGGTTTATGTGCCATTGAAAAGTGAACAGAAAAATTATTCTCTTTTTTCAAATTTGTAAATACATATTTTTATTGTAATAATATCCAGAAATTGGAATTATTCAACCAGTTGATGAAATTTCTTATTATTTTTTCTCTCCCTTCTATACATTAACAATACTGAAAAAAAGAAGAAAAATACTTTTTTACCTGAATTGTGTGAATTCACCTGAAAAATGAAATAGTGCCTGACTTTTTTGTGAAATGATTAATATAGATTTATCATTATATGAAGAATAAATTTTATCTTATCCTCTGATTTTCTTCTTTTGAAATAAATATTGTTAAATCTAGAAAAATGATTGTCCACAAGTAGTCATACTGAGGACTATGTTGTAAAACACTAGAAAATCTACGATAAATTCGAAAAATATTCTATATAAATCCTACTGTAGATACTTGATAGGTCGCTAGGACCTATCTCTTGTAGGAATAGATCTTGTCATATTTCAAGTCCTTAATTAAAAAGTGCGGTGAACTCATAACAAGATTAAATCTTGAAGATTTTGATTTCAAAAGGTTTATGTCTAGCTCATTCAAACACGTGAAGAAATTATTCAGAGAAATGCTTTAAATCAATTTAAAATTCAAAAATATTGACTACAGTTATGGAAACTCAACAAAAATTAGAGCATCATGGAATTCCAAAGGCTATATTCATTGAAGATATAGAAAAATACCTCGGGAAAACAGATCTAGAAACGGTAAAAAGTGGTCAGAAAGAACTAGATCTCTCCTACCAGAGATACAAGAGCTTTAAACAAATTCTCGATGAGAAAAAATACAAGTCAATAGAGAAGCTACCACTTTTAAATGATACCTTTGATGTTATCCAACGGTTGAAGGAGAAATCAAATGATTTTGATGTGATTTATCCCTTAGCTGATCAGGTTTTTGCCAATGCACACATTGAGAAGGCTGATCGTGTCTTCCTATGGATTGGATCAAATGTCATGTTGGAATATAGCTTGGAGGAAGCAGAAAAAATTGTAGAACAAAACAGAAAAATATCCAACGAAAGCCTTAAGAATCTTGGATCGTCTCTCGACTTTTTACGTGAGCAAATGACGATTGTTGAAGTGAATTTGGCTCGCTTACACAACTTTCATGTAAAAATAAAGCAGGAGCAAAAATAAATTTTTATAAAATCCTTTTATTCCGAATTACTTGACTTCTTCGCTTAGAAATCTGCCTTGAAGTTCAAGGTTTGAACATAAGATTTATTTATAAAATAGTATTAGCCGATGAAAAGCACTAACTATTCAATGGGCAAACAATAACATGATATAGGCCTATATAATACATACAGTATATTATAAAAAAATACATAATCTTGCTAGGAGAAAATAAGGAATTCATAAATTTTAATAAACCATTTATTAGAAAGCCTTTAAATTAAGAATATTAGTATTATCTTGAACTATTATAAACGATTTTTAGTGATAAAATGTTAAATACAAGTTTATTCTAAATTTTTGCTAGAAAGTGGTTTAGTATAGCGTTTTCTTGACACTTTGAATTTAAATTGAAGTGTTATATTTAAAACAACAAGATCACAAAATATATATTTTTGATTAGTTTAGTTAGGTTGAAAATTTAAAAATCATTATCAAAATGTACATGAAAAGATACATTCTTGTCCTACTGTTCGTATTTTTTGCTTTCGGACAATCACAATCAATCACTCTTCCTACAAAACCTGAAACCGTATCTTATAGCTATGGCAACATCACTAAGCATATTATCGAAACTGGCACTACAACTTTAGTCTTTCGAATTCCCAATTTCGATCCAAAAGATCCTCAATTTGAGTTAAAAGTCAACAATGAGAGCCTCAGTATTCGTCACAACCCTTCTCTCGGTGTCGCAAAGTTGCCAAATTATCATTTCAACAAAACTGGCTCCGAATTTACAACATACATTTTGATTGATAATGAAAAATGCGAACCTGGCCAGTACCAACTTATCGTCACTGATGAAGAAGCAGCAAAAACTGTAGTGGTTGAGCTCATATGTGAGTTGGAAAACTAGTTATTTCGGGTTTTTTGGTTATTTGAAAGCTACCAAATGTCATTTTACCCATTTTATGATATTTTAGAATCTAGAAAAATATTTCTAAGATTTAAGGGTAAAATATAATCTATATTTTATAGATATCTTAAACTCACTAGAAAAAAACAGTTCTTTCATTGGCCAATCTAAATCCATCTTAAATGTAAATTTAATTGTTTCTGAGAAAAATGTGATATTTTTTACAGTAAAAGGCAAAAATGGCTATTTTGAAATGTACATTTCAGGCCGTTGAATTTAGAGATAGAAAACAACACGTAAACTCGACAGTTTTCGCTGACCGTCTATTTCGTGTACATTTTTACAAATTTCTAACACAAGAACCCTTTCAATTGAATTTTTATTGGCTCAGAGCTCATTTGGATCTTCAGCTTTAATTCTTGACGTCTAATTTTCGAAATCATTAGGACTTTATCAGGAAATCGATTAATTTTCCCCTAATTTGAGTTCTGTTAACCATAGACTTAAAGTCTTACTCAATTTGCTACACTACTATGATCCTGCGGAGCGTGGCTTAAAATCAACCAAATTAATTGAGAAGGATTTTGATTGGCCCATGACTGAAAAGATTCATAGCAAAACTCATCTTGTGACTTGGAGATATCTGTAGCTAATTCCATTTAAAAAATGTATACAAATCCTAGAAACTTATTGAAGAATAGTAAAAAAGGAATCAAATTTTTTCATATTGGTCTCATTTTCTGAATATAACGAATGGTTTTCGTTTTATCAAAGCATTGAATCAGAATAAAATATAACTTGTCAATTTGTCCTCAAACCTTTTTAATCTCTTATATCTCGGAATTCGATTCAAAATTTGGATCAGGCCATGGAAAGAAATTTTTCTCAAAAGTTAGCTTACCTAAACCGCGCTTCGCAGCAGATCATAAACCTGTTGTAAAATTTGTATAAATATCACAAATTGTAAACCATCTTCTTTCGTAGCTCTAGAAATCTCCGGGTTCTTTGAAAAATAAGGAAGAAATAGCCACTTTGAAAATATGTAGCAATATGCAAAAATTTTGTTGTTAAATAATTCTGACGCCTTCAACTTTGGGCATATTTAGCTGCGCCAATTCTACCAGAAGTGCACAAACCGAAGCGTGTTCTCGAAGGGGACCAATTGAGACTCAAGTGCAACGCCAAGGCCTTTCCGAAAATCGAGAGTTACACCTGGGAATTCGGCTACATGGACCAAGGGAAGGATGACACTGAAGAATTCCAAATTGAAGCGACGAAAAACTTTACCAAAATCGACGATGCAGCAGACTCTAATATTAGTCTCAACGAAGACAGATCTGAACTAACGATTAAGAGTCTGAAGAAGGAAGACAACGGACTCTATCGCTGCACAGCTGAGAACTCTTTAGGCTCCGATCAGGTTACATACTTTGTCAATGTCAAAAGTTGGTTCAAAAAGAATTGTTCATGTTTTCCTCCTGTTTGAACTTTTCATGTACTGTAATTCGAGGCTCCTTCATCCAAACTCAAACGAAAAATAGGGGGCTTGATCATTCTTACAAGAAACCAAAACTAACTCTTCTATGCTCAAAAATAATTACAGGTTGATTTCTAGATAACATTTCACTTCTTTCGTCCGATACTATTATCAGAATACTGATATTATTCTAAATTTAAGTTGTAGAATTTTGTGAATGAATAATATTCGTCGAATATGTGTAAATTTTATTGAATCATACGAAAGAAATGATTTGTTATCCAGAAAGTAACCTGTACCGTTTAAAGTATTATAAAATTGCATCATAAAATCCCCAAATCTAAATTACTCCTGAAAAAATATGGTCAGAATAAATAATTGAAGAAAATCTTTTACAGACCGCTGGGCAGCTTTGTGGCCATTTATCGGGATTGTAATTGAGGTAGCCGTATTGGTATCTGCTATTCTCATTTATGAACATCACTCAATGAAGAATAAATCTCAAACTGCGAACAACAATGATGACCGATCACAAAATAACGTTACCCCAATTAACAATTTGGAGTCAGTTCCGTGAGTTCTCCCTTCAATTTTGGCGAAAAAAAATTCTGAAAGCCTACCAAATTGAATTCATGAAATCTCTTCTATTTCTCTGAAATGAGACAGAATCAAGGTCATATTTAATACCCTTTTATTCATTAGTGAATTCTATTTGACAAAGAAAAACAACGTAAATTTTTTTTAATGAATTTCTAAAATAGTAGTTTCTGTCTTTTGAACCATTTCAAAAACTATTTTTTTGCAAAATCCTTCAATTGAATAAATTCTTGTAATTTAACACGAATGAGATTTAGTGATAAACTCTTCCTAATATTGACTAATACTGAATAAGCACAATTTCAAGTTGTATTGTACAATATCTGCACAAAATTGTGATAAATAACTCAATGAAAACCTTTACACGTCAGCAGTTTGAATAAATCATAAATTAGCCACAAATCGATCTGTGCAATGGAGGTTGCATGTGTCTCTTACTTTATATTTCTCTCTTGTTCGATTTCTTCAACAGACTATAGGTTACTTCTGAGTAATAATCCATCTTGGAAATTTTAGCAAATTAATGCAACCGAATTTTGGATAATATTTGACTGACGTCAAGGAATGCTAATTAACTTTTGATAATGACAAGAAAATTTATTCATTGTTTATCATGTCAATTTTGTGATTGTTTTGTTTTCTGAGAAAATAACCGTTCATTTACAAGATTCAGAATTAACTAATTAGTTTCTCAACGATTCGTTTTTGAGCTGCACAGAAAACGGCCTTAGAAAGCCTATGCAAATATATAGCTAATTTTTTAGTAAAAAAGGATTTTCAGAAAATTATAACTTGGAATTTGAGTACACTCATCCCGCATAACCTGTCAAATACCGTTTAGATCATAGATAGGTCATTGAGGTTCCAATTTGAACACAGTCAAGTTGAAGAAGATGACTTTGCTAATTCTTTCTACTTTCAAAGGGAGATTAAAGACAGTGTCCGCGAGAGAGTTACTCCAAAGATTTAAAGGAATTTCCAATACTGCTCGGAGGAACGTTATCCTTTCATCTGATGATTATATTGAAACAAAATTCTTTTTTACTACATGCCCATTTTCGAAAAAATTATCCATACAATAATTAATTACAGCATATTTTTCTCTGTTATATTAAAATGTCACCACTAATTGATTGTGTATATAGATTCTTGACGAATGAATAAATCTATATAAATTTATACGTCAAGTTATTGATTATATTTTGAAAATAAAAAAACAAATCTTATACAATAGTCATCAAATTGTGAGAAGAATGAGAGAATATTTTAATCTCAACAACAATGATTTACAATGCTACACCAGTATGATTAGTAATCTCTAATATTTACAAAAATAGTCAATGTCAAATACTTTTCTAACGCAATATCCAGCATTTCAGTATCTCATGAGTTATTTTCATATGACGAGTCTGAGACTTTATAAACATGAAACATTCACAGTAGTACTTGATTCGATGAGTTTCCATTCGAAAAATTCTAATAAACTCGTCACATTTATATAAACAAAATGATAAAAATTTAAGTAAAAGATGTCGTTTAAATCAAATGTTTCAATCCAAGCCATTCAAAAATCTTGAAAAAACAAATATGAATTTAAAAGGACAAAATTAGAAATGTAGCTAGACATGTCAGAAAATACATCTTTCTCAAGCAACACAAACTCTACAACTAGTTCAACAAGGCAGAGCACAAGGCTACATAGGCAATGGCTATTTGAAAGCAGTACAAATTCTTCATCCACTGAAGAGACTGAAGCTAGAGAGAAACGCTTCGGCAGCTTTGAAATCCCTCTAAAGAACAAAAGTCACAAGAATATGATGGACGTCCTACTGGAGCATGATAACCTCTTCATTCCGGATTTGTTGAATGACCAGAAAAAGGTTGCTCGCATTCTTTCACTCCTTCCAAGTAAATAAAGTATTTATAACTCTCTAGAACTCTTGTGTCCAATCCACTCCAAGGTAGCAGATGACGCTGAGAAAGGATCAGATCTCTCCGAAGATTACACACCCGCTTTGATTATGAAAAATAACCTGTTGGCTCTTTTTCATTTGAGGCATAATTCGAACTTGACTGAATCCATCAAAAAGAATATTGACACTAAGAAAAAGAAAAATATTCTGGACGAAACATGTCACATTGGGCCGTATATTTTGAAAAAGTCCCTCGGAAGAGGCAACTTTGCAGTCGTAAAATTGGCACAACACGTCAACATAAAGTCGGACGTCTCCATAAAGATTATGAACAAGGCAATGCTGGGTGAGGAGAATCATCACAAGATTAAACGTGAAATTGAAGCTCTAAAGATGTGTCAACATCCGAATATTTGCCAATTATTTCATATTATGGAAACTGAGAATAACATTTATATCGTCATGGAATACGCACGTAAAGGAGAGCTTTTTGGTAAGATTTTTTTAGAGTGCCAAAAAAATATTTGGAGAGACCAGCCAATAATTTTTCCAAAGATGATGCAATTCTACATTTAGATCACATAATTGAAAACCACGCCTTCAAAGAGAAGGATGCCCGAGAATTGTTTTGGCAAATAGTCTGCGCTGTTGGTTATTGTCATCAGTTGGGCATCGCTCATAGGGATTTGAAGGCGGAAAACCTCCTTCTAGACCACAATATGAATATAAAGGTCGCTGGTAGGTTAAAGCCAATTCTTTGTGTATACTGAGCGTGAGACTTTTATCAATTTCTTTTCCACAGACTTTGGTTTCTGCAACTTCTTTCAGCCAGATGAGAAGTTGACAACCCACTGTGGGAGTCCACAGTACGCCGCGCCAGAGTTATTCAAAGGAGAGCCGTATAACGGACCTCTTGCTGATGTCTGGGTATGTACTCACCAAATGCATATTTTTCTCTAAATTATGTATATTTCAGATAGAAATTTGTTCCGATTTGCATATTTTGCGTGTTTACACGGTTAAAAGTGTGTTTTTGCATATTTCTAAGATTACTGTGCATTTTTCTGAAAAGAATTTTGGGTAGCCCTACTCATTACACGTATAGAGAGGGGGTGGGGTAGACAAAGTCCTGTATAAATTAGTTAGTTACTCATGAGTAGATCGAAAATATCACATTTTCGATCTTTAGTGAATAGTTTTTTACATGAAAATAGTTATTTTTAGAAAAAATACTTAATTTAAAAGCAGATTTTCAAAAGTGTAAGATTCTTCATCTCCCAAGTAGTCCCTCATTAAACTGAAATAATTAGAATAACAATTTGTGTTACTAAACCGAAATTAACACTGTTTTCATTGGTCTAGTATTTAGTGGTACAGACACACTAGCACACACAAAAATTAATGACACATATTGAATACGTCTATTTCATTGGTTGTTAAAAATCGATTGCAATCAAAAAAAGGCATGAGCATGGAAAAAGTCAGAAAAAGGCATTTGGCTTTTTTTCTAGGTGCATATCTAGACTCTCGGATGTCGATTTTTTATTGATCAGTGATTGATGAAGAAAAACACCTTTTGTAAAAAAGGAATTTGGTAGCCCTAGTTAATAACTACTAGTTATGACTCCAGTTTTAATTCGGAATCGAAATTAAGGTTAATTAATCTTTTTAGAGTCTAGGTGTTATCCTCTACATTCTAGTCTGCGGTTCCTTTCCATTCCCAGGCGACTCCTTGGTCAACATCCGCTCGCAAGTACTCAAAGGCTTCATACGATTCCCCTTCTACTTGTCGAGATCCTGCGAAGAGCTAATCCGGCTGATGCTGCAGGTTGACGTATCCAAGCGTTCCAGCCTCGATAGCATCTACAAGAACGAATGGATGCAAGGTTCGCCAAAGATCGAAGAGCACGAAAAAATACTCAAACGGTACTGTGATCAGGCTTCTGAGCTTCGCTTTAACCGTGTCTTTGAACGCCAATACCCGGAGCACAGTGAGATCGTTGTGGATAATGAGCTGAAGTTAGAGGAGAAGAGAATTGACCTTGGGGTTCTCAAAGTGGTCGCTTGTCTTTTGGAGGTTAACGAGGAGAAAGTGAGATATTGATTTAACTGCTCAAAATGAGGACTCAACTTTTGTGCTAATTGATTGCCTGTATAATAGGTCACTGCCAACTGAAAAAAGTTTATCCAGATCTCACATTTTTTAAGAAATAAAGAGGATGCTGATTACAAATTCGATAAAAAAGTTCTCCAAATTCTCTCAATTATCTCTTGGATAACCACTACTCATAAGTAGAAAAACACTTCTTTTTTAAATATGGCTTTGATGAATAATTTATATAAAAATGAGTTTTTTGATTATCTCCTTGTAGTTGTTCAAATCTAATTTTAAACCATTTTTACTTATGAGTAGTACTTATCCAAAAAATAGGAAAAGATATGAATTTCTGACTCAAACTTCGGCAAGGTATCTTTAGATGAGAATCTATCTACCCTAGAGTTGAACTGTTGACAAATTCTTTCATTAAGAGTTAAAATGCATGAATGAAGTTTAGTTCAGAGAATATTACTCTAAATTTTCAGCTTCATATCACAATTATTTCAGTTCGTATTCAAGAAAAATCCCGTCACGCCACATTCTAATTTTTACAAATTTTCGTTTGGGAACACAAATTAACAAAATAAAGACATTCTCAGATGACCTCTTTCATAATTTCCCCAAGCATTTTCGTAAAGAATTTACTGTATAATGCTAGGTCGTTTGCAGGATTTCTAGTCAGAATTAAGTTGAAGGGTCCATTTGTGTCGAATGAGGCTCTTTAATTTCGATTCGGCATCTTTACAAAAACCATCAGCAGGGCACTGCTTTTTGATTTTACCTCTTTTAGATCGTGCATAATCGTAATCTAGACATGATTTCACGAGGAACTGTGTATTAAATATTTATTCTAGGTATTGGAGACAGGACAGAATCCTAGTATCTAGTTAAAAATTAGCCAGAATTTCGAAATCTAAACGGAGAATATTTTCTAAAAAATCTGATTATCTGTAAAAAAATATATCGATATTTCCATAATGGAAATTCCATTCAGAGGCCTTTAAAAAGCGAGAAAATCGATGGCGGCCATTTGAATTAATTTGTACATTTGTATATGGACTTTTAACACATCAGAGTTTCGAACATAGTAGATAGATTTAAAGCGCACGAAAGATAGAAATAGCCTCAGAATTAGTTCTTCATCATATAATTAAGCAATCTGAAGCGATTCCTTGTGATCTTCAAAAAGCAGTGCCCTACTGATCAGTAATCAATGATTATATTACGTTGAATACCTATCTAATTTTTTCTGTTTTTCTTCAAAATTTCTTTCTACTCTAGTATATTTTAAAGTTGATTTTTCGTTCTCTGACTCCAATAATTCTCTCATCATTCCATATAAAGGTCAAGGATTCAGTAATGAAGAAAAAGTTTGACTACTTGTACTCAGCTTATAAGCAGCTCCACTCAAAATTGGATTATTATCATTCCAATGATGGATTGCGTAAGCTTGTATTTGAAGTAATTCGTGAGAGAATCTACCCTAAGGAGGAATCAGTCGACATCTCCTGGTACTCTAAACAATTTGTGAGTCTACTCATCTATCGGATCGCTACTTTTCTTGCTCAATTCTACTTGAATACAAACCAGTAGTAAGATTATCAACACCTTCTGAATGAATATTTAGAATGAAAACATCCAAATAAAATTGAAATGAAAAGTTAATTTAAAAACCCTCAGTCGACGGTATTCAATTTTAAAACACCTTTAATATATAAAAATATTTATAGAAGTATTCAACTGACTTCACAATTGCCATGGTAGTTGCAGAAGTGAGTAGAAAAATGTAATCATCAATCAATCAATTGAGTGAATAATCCTTCTTCAATTAGTTGGATGAAAATGAAATTTCTCCAAGTAGAAAATTGGAGAAAAAACTCAATCGTGACTTTAACAAATCAACACGTAGGCATACTGTGCAGTTGAATTTCCAAAATAAATCCGAAGTCTATCTACAAAAGGGCATGGAGGATCACATAGAACATGATGCCACTACGCCGATTAATCCAGTCGGCAACAGACGCATCCCCAGACAGATTACAGAGCCGGATGAGAATATTTATTTGACGCAAGGTTTCAATTTAAAAGTAAAGACTTGAATCATGAAGCTTCAGCCCAGCAGTTTTGGCCAATTTGGCCTCAAAATAGGCGCCCATGAGAGAGTTAATCTTGTCACAATTGATTTTTAGTATTTTACAAATTCAGATCCACTTTAGACTAGAACCACGCATAAAAGTATCATTTTGAAATAAGCAGAGCAAATTATGAAATATCTCATTTGATAATGTGTCTTTATTTTGTCTTACCTAGACCCTAGAAAGAACCCAAATGGATGATAATAATACATTTTCTCTTTTAGGAAAGAACGTTTTGGACCGAGGAGAGATTTTCCCAATTCTCAAAGTCAGTCAACTCAAAGAATCAGTTCATCTTGAAAGACCAATCTCTAGACTATTCCATCGCTCGTGATCTCTCAATAGACTCCCAGTCTAATGAAAATGACGGAACACAAGGTGAGCTTGCAGTGATTGAATACAATCGTCTCTTCAAATATAATCTTGATTTTTTCCTTCGAGAAATTACATTTGAAAGCCAAAGTTACTCAAACACATAACTTTTTTACAATCCTTGTTTCAAATTAAATTGAATTTGTTATTTTTTGCATCAAGTATTACTCTTGAGCCTCATGATCTAATCGTATTTCTTTCCTTGAGACGAGACAGGTTCTTGTGCAAAGATGGATGAGGCACTAAATGATCTCAGATCTGCCGAAGAAAAATCGGAATTCCTCACAGAATCCGCAATAAACATTGAGCTAATCCTGAATGAGACAGTAATCTCTAGTCAGCAGGGCTTGGTTAATTGCAAGGACTTACTCGAAATCCTCTCACCAAGAGAATTAACTAGCCAGAATGACTCACTACTGGAGAGATCTATGGCTCAGAGAAATCCGTTTTATGATCCCAACCTACTCGCACCTCCCGATATGACGAGTGTGGGAATGACGCGGCTCCCTCGTCGTTCATCGGACGGTGCTGCTGATATACAGAGCCTTCATAGGCCGATCACGATCCTCGGGGGAAGTTATCCCGAACAGTACAGTCATAAATACAAAGTCGGTTTAAATAATTTAACTATGAAGAATATACGTTTATTAAAAATTCGAAAATATCACAAAAAAATTCTCTTCATAGAAAATCAATAGAACCATCGTCAGTGATATACCTCACCACCCAGGGGCTGTTGAAGAGGGCTACATTCGTCCGAGATTGTATTATAGCCAAGCTAGTCCTTGTCTGGATCAAAATTCATCTTTAAAAGAGACTCCTGTGAGTACTTTGAAAAGAACTATAGCTAAAATAAAAGGATTATAAAAGTCAATTGTGTAGCTATGAAGTATAGTACTGTATACACTACTTTAAAGTAATAACACCATGATGTTTGTATTTCTATGGTTGGTGAAATATTAATCTCAAGTATTCTTGAAGTAATCCAGCAGCCCTGCTCTAATCAATTAATGACTCAGAATTTCCTTTACAAACTAAATCCAACTAAGAGAGCCATTCATAAATGATGTATACCTTTAGCCTGGCGTTTTCAATTACCGCTTCGGGCCGGCCCTTCCCGCGAGATACATTGGCCCGAAAGAGGCAAGGAATAGGGAGAGTTCATTCAAAAGCCTCCAACAGCACAGGGAGAAGAATAAAGAGCTCTACCATTTTATAAACTCTACAAATGTTCAGATGAAGGGTCATAGGGAGAAACGGTTCAGTTTACCAAATCAAAACATGAAAAATGATGGTTAGTTTAAGATGATGTTAGCAAGAGATTTCTTGGACAGATGGCGTAGCGGATTGTTCCCCAAGTCCTATAATATTATATCTCATATGGCATGGGTTCGATTCCTCCTTGAAATAGTTTCAAACCCTCCTTCTCCATCATAAACCCTCATGTGAACCCGAAAAGAGTTAGACTCGGCCATGATCTCAGTGTAAAGATAAATTTTGATCTAATTTATTTACTAATTTAATCTTGAGTAACTTTACCTATGATTTAAGGCAAGTACTTTTTCGGCTAGTCTACATTTTTTATTTCAAATCCAAGAATGATTATCAACGGGATGTATCATGATTTAGAATAAAAGGCACATGCCTGAATCTTTGAATAAGTTACGCTAATTGATTCATATTAACTTGATATTTCTAGAGTGTTGGAAAGTCAATCCAATTAATTGTGTAGAATTCAAGTTATCCACATGACTGTTGATCTGAGGTTCTTAGAACGTAGTATAGAATTATAAGACGCATTCTGTGGGTCAAAATCTATTTACTTAAAGTTGAAAGGTTGAAAATTCACTCATTCAGACACCGTTGAATGAAAAATGGCAAGAACCACTATCAGTTCTCATCAGTAGTCCTGTGTTCACTAATCCTCTGAATACGTAGTCTAATGCGAAGACTAAAAGTTGAATTCAGTTGGCATTTAAATTTTCTTGTAAATACTATCAAATTGTCAATAAATACGGTCTTGGTGGCAATAAAAATGATTTTTCAAATATCTTGAAAAATCCTTCATATTTTAAAATTAAATTAAAGTCTCTACAAAGTGACTGCAATCCCATCAAATCTGCTTTATGTGATTTCCCTTTGTGTAATTCAATGAATTCTCCTTAAATCTTTGAATAATAAATAATCGTTCATAGTTTTCTGAAGAATTCATAAAATTTTACTTATCCAAAAGATAATTGAGGTCATTTGAAGTAATATTTTCATCGAATTTGTATTTACCAACCTCTATATTTCTTAAAACTGTGAGATCCGGATAAAATTTTTCTATTAGCAGTGGCCTAATGAAGAGTTCATTTTCGTTTTTGGGTAAAATTTGAAATGCTTGGTTCAAGTCACTCTTTTTATGCTGAATGAAGAATGCTATCATATTTTAGAAACATAATTCTACTAGAATGTGTAAACAATCTCTATTAAAAAAATTTATTTTTAGGCGTTTTCACATAGATTAAATATTAGCAAATAATTTGGTTATTTAGAGTTATTTGTTCTCACAATTTTGGAATAAGAAAATTAAAAAGTATGCGCCTTCTCAGGATCTGGAAATGGGGAAGGGGTAGATGTGTGAATTTGATATATCTAGAAGAAAGGATGGGAAAACCAACTCAAACCCACACCTTAGACGAGGAGTTCATTTTGTCGAAATTCGATTAATAAATCCAAAACAAATCTTAGATTTTGAAAAGTCAGTGTGCACCTGTGATAAATCTAATCAGCTGACGGACCTCTTCGATCCAAATCGATCCGACTGCCTCACCTCGATCATACAACTACAGTATCTCGCTTCATGTGGAATCATCTCGAAAGATGTCCTCAGCATGTTGGGAATATCGCAGTTGTCCACTGTGCCAAGAGCCGAGAAGGAGCCGAGTCAAAACTTGTTGAATGAACGAAGAGGCAGTGAATCTTCACAGATAAACGAATGGGATAAGACCCTGAAAAAGGTAACCACCTCTTTATTTAAGAGAATTCATATTTCGAAAAGGTTCACATCAATAATTTGAATTTTGTCTCAGAAATATGATTTTTCAAAATTTACCCTATATGCTTTTCACAGAGGGATTGGAATACCATCAGCGATTTAAATTTATACCATAAGTTAATGATTTTTAAATAACATAAGTGCGAAATAAAATACTGTCACTAATTTTTTTGTTTAAAATAAGTAATGATTCGAATTTCATATTTCGGTTTAATTATCGAAAGGAGATTAAAAGATTCAAGGTAATTTCCACACTTTTTTAGATAACAATAATTAAATAAAGTGGATAAATTTATTTACAAAGTACAAATAACAATAGTTCTATAACGCGAAATTTTGGAGCCAGTCGAAACATCTCTAGCTCCGGGAATTCCTTGCAGGCATCAACGATTAATCTCGACATGTTACGTTGTAAATATCTATTAAGATGAAGTTCTTTGGAACTTGTTGGGATTTCAGTATTCTACAGAAATATGTTTATTTATTTATTTTTTCATCGAACACAATCCTTAAATAGAGGAAGCAAATTATCCCTTATTAGGATAAGCATTCAAAAGTCCATTGAATCAACAACTCTGAATGATCAACAGTTTGAGATGATTAATGAAACCTCATGGAATGCTCAAGTTTAATTTGAGAATCTTTCCTGATCAAGGCCATCCCCAGTTCCCGGTACTTGTGCACTCATTTCAATGAACACTTCTTTATGAACCTTGAGATGAGCCAAGAATGCTAGCCCAACATAGTGTTTATTGTAAAATTCTTTCTAGAAGCAATACATCTAGCTTGAGATTCTAAACGCTAGTTTATGCATTGAACATTACCTGAAAAGTTGTTGTGAATTTTGTGTTGCTTTGTTCTGGGACTCCCAGGAAATTTTAATTTAATTTTTTACTCTAAAATTAGACATGTAAATTTATTAGAGATGCAAAACAATATGAAATATAGTATATTTTTCTATCAATATTGGATACCATCACCACAATCTTGAGGTTATATTATGTAATGAAAACATTTCTAATCCCTGTTGTCACACAATGGTTACCCTTTGGGATAAAATTCAATGCGCCGGTTAAGTTTTCTATATTTGAAGTCTATCAATTTATGTGATACAAATGATTGTCAAAAATATTTTTTCCCTCTCAGTTTTTTTACGAGAAAGTTTCGGTAACTTCTTAATCATTGTTTGAATAATTTCTGGATTAAATCTACTCTATCAACCTTCATATCCGGTGAAACAATCATGTAACTTTATCCATAACAGATAACTCTAATATACCAGACTATATTAAATAATACATGCACAGATATTTGAGACCAGTTTAAAACAGTTAATCATGAGGGCTTCACAATTGTATCACAGGAGGAACTTTTTCAATACAAAGCGTATCTTAAAGTAAGGCACTTGGCAAGGATAAAAAGTAATACTTTTTTAATGCATTCATACATTAAAAAAATTATTCCTCAAAATCCGTGTTACGATTGAGGATACAGTGATATTTTGCATTCTCAGAAGTAAAGTGTTTACGTGCAGTTTGAGTAACTTCTTGCTACATCAAATGAAATTGGTCGACAGTTGAGAAAGAGACTTTTTAAAACAGATTTTTGAAACCATTTCATAAGCAGATTTAATATTTGAGCGTGGTGATCATGTCATTTAGCTGAACATAGTTGGCTTTAATGTCACAAAGATCCTTTGTAAGATTTTTTTTTCTGAAAGGTTTCTGTCACTTTCTCCATGAGGATATCCTTCTTTTTCAAATCATTGAATAATTCTCTCTACCCATTGGTATGTATGGGCTTTCGCCATTTTGTCATTTCAATGGAGAGGCGGGTTAATTAAATGCATGGGTTGAAATCTGGGGAACTTATCTATTGGTTTATATATATGTTGCCGTATATCCAATGAATTAGGAATTAAGATTAATTCCTAGTAGATTCAATAAACCAGTAGGTTTCCAGTAAATTCAATGAAGGTTCACAAAACTTACTGATTCATTGAATATATTAGGAAAAATCATGAATCTTTTTGAGAAAATAGTCGTGAGTATTTTCTCTCTCCCATTTATAAGAGCTATGAATAGGGCTACCAGAAAAAGGCGTTTTTTATCTGAAAAAAAAGGCAAAAATATACAATTTTTTCAAATAAATAGGCAACTTTAGAAAATAAAATTATTTCATTCTGATAAAGAAATATAAAAAATTTCCAAGTTCTCTGGTGGGAAGGGCTTGTCATCTCCTAGATAGTCCCTCTTACTGGAAAAACTTTTTTCTATACATGCCAACGTTGGTTGTCAAACATACAGCAAAGAAACCTTCATATTCTCTTTTTAAGGCTTCGATATCATTCCTTGATATTCTTTTCATGAGCCAATCTTGAGCGAGGGTCTACTTCAAATTCGAGAGCGGTAATCCTCTTTTAGCAGTCTTACATTCTCGAACTAGATGATTCAAACTGCTTTATGATTGGAATTAATTTCGAATAATTTCTATGAATTAGAATATATCCCTGTTCAAAATATCTGAA
This sequence comes from Gyrodactylus salaris, assembly GCA_000715275.1. Classification (NCBI taxonomy): domain Eukaryota; kingdom Metazoa; phylum Platyhelminthes; class Monogenea; order Gyrodactylidea; family Gyrodactylidae; genus Gyrodactylus; species Gyrodactylus salaris. The sequence continues at coordinate 29,309 of JJOG01003595.1, forward strand.
TAGTCCATTTTGGTTCCGAAAAGACCAAATAGTGCATTTCTAAAATCTTTTAAAAATAGCCCAACTGTACAATTCTACTTCAAAAATTATTTAAAAAAATTTTAATTTTTGTCAAGACTCTATACAATTCTCTTCTTTTGATATTGTGTGGTCACCAATATACCTTAGCTCGAAATTTTCTAGATCAGAAATTTTTCATTCACGCATTAAAATTTTTGAATGATTGATATAATGAATGGTATAATTTATCCAAAACATATCATTCAATGGTTACTCTATAATTTCATCTTATTATCCAGATAAATTTTGATCAGAACTACACAGAGGGAAATCATATTATGGAGAAAATATGGGAATAGCATCATTTTGAAGAGAATTAAATTTTATTTAATATTCATGCTTTAAAAAAAAATTATTAAAGTTTTTTTCGAAATAAATCAGACCTTTTTGTGTTTATTGATGAAAATTATTGTACTTAAAAAAAATACCTCACACTTGTTACTGAATTTAAAAGATGCGCAAATAAATTAACTATCTGATGATGATGAAAGAAAATTAAGTTGTTTACTCTCATATTTTTTTAAGTGCTTCAATTTTAATGATGCTATCTTGAAAAAAAACGCTCCAAAAAAATCTTTTTTTCCTCTTAACTTTTTCATAAAAATAAAAACATATTCACGTATCAGGTTTTAAGTCCTATATAATAGCAGTTTTAAAATTTTTAATTTAACTTGTTTTAGGGCCTCAAAATGTAATTAAAGAAAGTTGAAATTGAAGAAATAATGATGAATAACCCCTTTAATACAATTTTTATCACCCTATTTCATCGAGGCCAAACTCTGCGGGTTTTTATGAATCTTCACCTCTTCTCGAATTGAAAACTCATTGATAAACCATTTTATCTGTCCTTAGGTCCTTGAAACTTAGAAGGGAGTAGTGGATTGTTCCCCAAGTCCAATAAATATGATATCTCATATGGCGTGGGTTCGATTCCGGTCTCCTCCCTCCTTGAAAAATTCCTCCCTCATTATAACCCATCATGTGAACCCGAAGAGAGTTAGACTCGGCTATGAAACTCAATTCTAAGAAAAATAAAACAAATGCTACATGCATGGCGATCATTTCTCTCCGACGACTATCATGCAAAGAATAGCTTAATTAATACCTTTCCATAATTTTCACAAAAATTGCATATAGAATTAGTTCTGCACTTCGTTGCAACATTTTTTGATATGAAATCCGTTGATTCATAAATTAATTCTCAAATCTAATTTGTGGAGATTCTCTTTTCAGTTTTCTCTCAAGAATGATAAGTTCGTGTGGTAAAATTTGAAGGCCTAATTACAATAATGACTTCATGTGTCATTGTTCTGCATTTGTGTGTATAATTAGGATGGACCATGAAAAAAATTACTTTCGAATACTTACCAATATGATAGAATTAAATATTTTAAACCTTAATTCACCTTTCTTTTCACTCATTTTTATAGACTCCAACTCGAAAACAGTGTTTTCATATTTAAATTCGTACAAAAAAAATCTAATTTCTAGTTTTATGTCAAAAGTAAGAAAAATAACCATTTCTTTCAATGATTCCTTAGAAAATGACGAGAAAAAAACAATACTCAAAATTCCGTATCATCAGCAGTCTAAGAAATTTATTTTTTCTAATTTTGAAACATAAAATTCTGAGGTCGTCTCACTCATTAGAAAAGAGATGTCCAAGATCTGACAATAAGTACTTTATTTCGGACATACTGTTCACGTCAATATTTATATATATGACATGTAATGTGTTATTGAAAATGTCATTAAAATCCGTCGAGTTTTTTCTGAGTTTATCTTGGATTTGTAATTTAGATAATCTCTACTTTTAGATAATCTGAAATG
>JJOG01003597.1:0-21139 GCA_000715275.1 Gyrodactylus salaris
CTCAAACGTAATGCCTCACAGTCTCCAAGGCAGAATAAACGTAAAAACAAGAAGCCCCCGACTAGCATTCCATCGTCTACTTTTCTCAAACCGGACACAGGGCAACGCACACACTAAACAACACACCGACTTGTGATAAGTCGACTCAGGCACACCTAAAAACGATTGGTCAGAATGAGCAGGTTATCCAACCTCTCTCATGTATAAATAACCATGTCGGTGTAAGGTCTGATGAGAGCTGACGAAAATAAAAAGCTTTTTATTACCTATTTGGCGTCGTTATTTACTCTACAGCATGAGCTTCACTCTAAGTCAACACCCTGCTAACTTATTCGAGGATTAGGCATCTTTTGTCCTCAAATGTTGAAACCCTTAATTTATAGGTTTAAAACACTTTTTTCTATTTTTAAATTTTACGTTATTCATTGCAATTGCAGAGGTAGGAGGCAGATTAAATAAAGCAACTCACATTGAGAGATTTCAACCTGCACTAAATATCATTTATTAGAAACAATAGAACATCTTTTTCGTTACAAAAGAACAAACAGCAAAAAGAAATAATTTATAATCTAAATATCTTTGATCAAAGGAGTATTGTGTTGGATCAGGAATTTAGTTATTTTCCAAGTTATATTAAAAAAAAAATTTTCGTTAAAATATCGTTACATAATATAGCGATTCATTGTATTTTGAGTATAACGTTATAAATAATTGCAATAGATAAAACATGTTGAATATCAATAATTGTGATAACGGCTTCTCTCTGCTCTTTACTATAAGCTTGAAGATTCTAGAAACCAAGTAGCTGCGACGATGTAAAAGAAAGGAAAGCCGTCATTGTCACCAAAAAGAGTTTGTAGAATTTTCAAATTTAAGACTTGTTATACAGACTAAAACACTCATGATTAGTAATTATTTTCCATGCCTACTTATTGGTTTAAATCCCCACCCATTCCGCTATTTATCGAATCTACCCTGATTATTGAGTTTGCATCCAAATGGAAGATGACCCTCAATTGTGATTCAAATTCCCAAGAGGGATGAATTGATTGTGTCAGAAGAGATGCAATAAAATAATACACATTGTCAAATGTGAGGTTAGAATGATGAACAAATCTGAGAAAAGCAATAAAATTTTCAAAAATCTAATATGAAAAAATGTATCTAGAGGATCGACCAATGGAATTTCATCATTCTGAAAATAAATAGTGTGAATCTTGGAGAATGAATATATGTATTATAGCTATTCTCCTTAAAATATATCCACAATGAAATGACAATAGCTCATCTGGTTTATTCATGGAGTGAAATGAATACATCTGACATTTTTGACATTTTCACCAAGTACCCAAATCCAAATGCCACCGACTGTCCAACTGCTGAAAGTGTCGTGAAACAGACCGCTTTTCGCACAGCAAGTGATGTACAGATACTTCGTGAGGTTAGACGCAAGCACTCGGGAAATAAAGATTCGAAAAGGAGGAGATCCAGTCTCGTAAATATTACAGTCAATCAGAACCTACCAAAGATCAATATGCCGAGGTCTAACTCTTCGAGGAGAAAATCGAGAAACACATCTAAGGAATTCAAAAGGACCAGTTTATTGAATATAAATTGCCAAAAGAAGGAGCCACAGCCATTTGTGAGATTTAGAAGCTTCAAAATGACTACAAAGGGGATTGTCAACTTGGTGAGTTAAGAACGGCTGGGATCAATATTTATCATTCCTATCTCGATATTTTAATGAGCAAATGAGAAAAGATTTCAAACAAAAGATAAACTCTTATATACGAAATGAACTGTTCATTATATTGAAATAAATAGATCACGCATACTTTAAAAACTCTAATCATTGCACTAATGTTGGTCACATTCATAAAAACACTCTCTCTTGAATTAGGGTGATAGTTTCCGGGCAAAGAGTAGCACGAATCTCAGTCAGACAACCGTGACAAGGTCCTCAATTCAGACAACGCCGCAAAATAGAGGCCGGCGGAAATCTTCCTACTCCCCCTCCAGAATGCTTTTGGTGAAGAACAATAGCAAATTGAGCATTGCCAACAAATCCCAACAACACAGCCCAATCTTTAGCACCAAAGGTGCCGTCTACCAACCAATTGAGATTGGTGTGGTCGGCGCTAGGGGTGTGGGTAAGACAACTCTATGCCGACAGCTAATGACCTCAGAGTACATCGCCGTTGACCACTGTGATAATGGTAATTTTATTTTAACTTCTGGGGATCTTGAATTAGTCAATAAATACTACTTGAATGTTTATATTATGAGGAGGGGGAGGTTTTCTTAGAGAGATATTTAGTAACATTGTTCAGAGATTTCTATCAGATTGTATTAATATGCCTCAAATCGGAAATATTGTGTTTCATATATATTTTAGTGTACATCAGGCTATTTCTTATTTTCAATATTATTTTCATCTTCCAACATGAATACTCTTAAGCCAAAAGAGAGTCAAGCTTTATTCAAGTGTTCTCATTGGACATTGAAAATACTTCTTTTATCACATCACAGAAGAAAGATTTAGTTCTAAGCTTCATTGAGATTGCTAACTAAATTCGAATTTGAGCCCTTTTGAACGGTTAAAGGCTATATGGAGAGATTATCTGGTTTTTATTTTCATAAAGGAAACATTTGGAATGGCTAACTTCTACCGGAAGCTAATAAATCAAAAACTGTAGAAAATGTATTGAGTTACATTTAAAAGGATTCGAGACAGATGGAATTTCAAATTGTTTTCTATAACCGATTTGTTTGCACTATTGAGAATCTTCTCTAGACAAATATTAGTTATTTCCCCTACACAACTGAGAGATGATAATGAAGGAATCAGAAGAGTTTTGAAAGCAAGAGCATTCAATAAGTTCCCTATAGATACGAGTGTTACTCTAAATTTGATGTTACTCTCTTATTTGATATTATAGTATTTAGGTTCATATTCTAGAGCTGCTAGGTTTCATACTTGATTCGGATTGCGTGGGTTAGGATTTTTCTTGGATTCTTTGGGAAGGACCATGGTTAAACCCATGTATTTAATAATACTCTCTTAATTCTAAATAAAAATTTATTTCTCTTCATGATATTCTTTTAATAAAAATCATCATCATGAACAATACGGTTTTTACAGTATGAAACACGTGAAGATTTTCGCAAGATATGCAGATATGTATAATTTTAGGAAAAATATCCATTTGGTAGCCCTAATGTTGACGTTAAAAATACTTTATCAAGTAGGAAGTTTTTACCTACTAACAAGTAGTAGATCAGGACAGGTGATTTTTGTCAGGTTTTTTTATGGAAATAAGACTATTTAGATAAAGCAAATACAGATAAAGAGAATTTCATCACTGACCAGACATATACATTTCATCCTTATTTGGATTCTTCAGTATGCCATAGGGAGGAATCGAACTCGCGACTGGTAGATTGGCAAGCCAATGCACTAGCCACTGATCCAAAAATACTTTAGTTTAAAGAAATATAGAAAAAGTTACAACTTATTATTATCCGTTGGGCAACTTGTAAATCGAATATGAATCAAGAAGCGTTAATAAATATACCCTGATTAGATTCATAGCACCAACTGTGAGAAGAGAATAGTGTAATAATGTATTCTGTTTTGAAGATCAAAGAGCTTAATTTTTTTTGCTTAACATGTGTTTAGTATCAAAAGCTTATCTAATTATAATTTAGATGATAATTTTTATTAGATAATTATATTACATGAATAGAATAATTTCTCCAACTTGCACAAGGCTTAAATTGTTTCATGAGCGTTTTTTGTTCTGTTATGAAATTATGCTAATTCTGTGCAATTATTGTATAATTTGAGAAATAATCACTGTGAGATTATTTCAAGACTCTTGAGAGTTTATTCCTAATAATGTGTTTTCACGTTGCTTTAAATGTTACTCTTATCGATAATCTTGAATTTTCATTCTTGATAGACACGGAGACGCAGAATTACCATGTGAACATTGAACTCAACGAGCGAATATTCAACGTACACCTCCATGATGTATCAATAGCAAAGATTTTCGAGATGAAGGACGGAGAAATGAAGATGCGGCTCACATCCAGTTATCGCCGAGCGCTACGATCAAAGGTTGAACCTCGCAGGAGGAGTACTGATGGTTGCACAACGAATGAATCCCCCGAAGAGAACGTTGACGAGACCTGCGTAGACTACGATGCTGATGAAGAAAGTGTGGAGGAGTTAAGCGGAGAAGTAAGCAAAAGTATATGTTCTCTTTGCTTTTCACAGGGTGAGAAAATGTTATTTAATAGCAAGCATTCTAATCATGCTTTTGAAGGGTTAGCAAAAATTGACTTTAGTTGAGATTATATATATTCTCAATAGTGTACTGTGATTAGACGTCTATTGATTCATGCCCAAGCTAATAATTTAAAAAGGACCTTTCTAGTTCGTGTTTTCTGCAAGATTTGTGAATACTTACTACGAATATAGAGAATAAGAGTGTTTTATTTTTTATTCTTTTGAAGTTTCAATAACAAGCTTTGATTCAAATCGTTCCCATGACATTATTTCAAACCAATACTTCATGAATATGCGTACTTGGAAAATTTCTCTTGAAATACTCACTCTGTATCATCTTGAACCAAACTTTGATAAATTTAAATCTACGTTCATTGACAATTTTGTTATTATAATATTTGGAAAAATATCCTCCTTGGAAAATGGATATTTTATGCTTCAGCAGTTTTTTTTTGTGAATGAATTATTAAAATGGAATTAATTAAAACTAACGAGAATGATGAATATAGAATCATTTGATATCATGTGTTATATGAAAAGTCTCTTGGTCCATCTCTCTTACAAAATGATAATAATAGAGACATAATAGATGGACACTTAATCTATCAGTCTGTTCACTTTTTTTCAACCCTGAATATGTTCGTATTGCATCGAAGTCGACATCAGTGTACTAGCATTCTCTGATCTCTGCATTCAACATTCAAAAGGAATTTTTAATTATTTAAAGGCATAGTTAACTTCTTCTCCAGCGTACTTACAAGCTTGGAAAACAATAGAGAGCAACTAATGAATAGTTCTTATATAATGATTAGTTTTGAAATATTAGCAGATTCGTATTCCTAATTCTGCTGATCAGGGAAAATTCCTACGACTCACCCCAATAAACGTCAACTAGATCTTTGTAAACTTCTTTCCCCTTGATGGATTTTTTTGTCAATTTTTGATTTCTAACCAATCCTGACAATGCTTCCTCAAAATAATCGTTTTCGTTCACTAACTTCTGCAATCGACCGTTAATTATCTAAATGTATTTAAATGCTTTCCAACATTGAAATATTTGAGGCTTGTTCCTTATTTTTAAATCTATATTAACTCGTTCAATGAAACCAGTGCTTGCATCAATTTTTTTAGCTTATCATGTTTTAAGTGTGGTGCGAAACTTTTAAAATATAACAAAATTTTAAATTTAATTTTAGTAAATTTTAATGTTTGCATAGAATATATGAAAAAATAAAACTAGAATATTGAAAGAAAAATGAAACTCCAAAAAAGAGACGAATTTCATCCTGGCCATCGTAATTGTAAAGAATGTATGAGATTCACTTGTTTGCACAGTGTTATTATGTTTGTACAGAATAAGGAGAAGGAAATAGGAAAATACACTCAGGCCTGGATGTAATGGAAACAATCCCGCAAACGAAGATGGAAAACCGATGCAGAGTCGGAACAAAATCAAGAAAACTACGGTTTTGAAAAGACTTTTCAATTAAGACAAATTATCAACAGAGGAAGAAAGCACGTAGTGCAAAAGTTCACATTGGACACACTACCGGACGGCTGACGAATCAAAGAGTATGACTCGAGACCTCATCGATATTCGAACACAAAAAAGAATGCGAAAGATGTAGAACGGTTTTGTGAAAGGATCAAAGTTTGAAATTCTAAACAGAAACTCCAGTACATACACCTTCTCAACCTTGGAATAATGGAACGATACTACATTTTGAGATTACAATCAACACTATGCAAACAAGTGAATCTCTTTCATTCTTTAAAATTACAAGGGTCAGGATAATTTTTTTTCTTCTTTTTAGAGTTTCTTTCAATATTCTAGTTTTCATTCTTATCATACGTTAAGTGTTTTCGAGCTACTTGTAAGTAACCTCGTTGGCAGTCGGTTATGTGAATTTTCAAATGTCAGGAAATAATAACACAATTTCACACAACTCCGTACCCTTCTATTGAATAGAACGTAGTTCCCCGAATTACCATCTCACACCAAGTATAAACGCATTTCGTCCTCTTGGGACTCTCAGACTCAAACCATGTTCTGAAACTATGGATGGGCTTGAGTAATCGGTTTTTAATCAGGAACAGCAGAGTGATCAAATGTGTTAGCATATTCGGTTGTGAGGGACAGTCACATTTTTTATTTGTGAATTTCACATTAAGTGTTTATTCTGAAAACGTTATATCAAACTTTAAATTTGCCCATGTATATAACTGTGTTTGAATATGAAGAAAAAATATAAATACATCTTATAATAATACTATTTTATTGATTCTATTTTATTGAATGAGGTAAAATACGTCTTCTACCTCAAAGAAACCGTGAATATCTCCCAAACTGAATATTTTAGGAGAAATTAAGATGAATTATTCTTGATGAAAAAAAAAAATCAATATCGATTTCTCTGAAAGAATATGAAATCAATAAAACTTTAATAAAACCGAGATATTATAAATATATTATTTACACTAGAAGCCAATCCATGCGTTGCTTATCGTGTATGCAATCGATGATTACAATTCTTATGAGTATGCCAAGTCAATTTTAAAGTCAATCCATGTACAATACGGCCTCGGGAAGGGCAAGAAAAAGGCAAAGATACAGGCCTTCTTAATTGGGAATAAGTCAGATCTCGTTAGATCGCGAGTTGTGGAAATTGAAAGTGGGTATTTCTCTTTTGGAATCCACCCAAATGGATTTTATAGATAAAAACTAATTTGACCCTGAGAAGGAGTCATCTATCACTTAATCGTAGAATTACCCTTTTATTATCAATTTTTAGTCTGGTAAACAACTTGAAAATTAGCTAATGTATTCAATTTGACTAATACATCTTTTTTATATGTACTGTTGCTTGTTTCATTTTTCGTCATATTTGATTATTACAAATAATAGTCCAGGAGATATTAAATGTAGGTTTGGGCACTGCTTTTGAAGATCACGAGGAATCGCTTTAGATTGCTCAATGATATGATGAAGAATTAATTCTGAGTCTATTTCCATCTTTCGTGCGCTTTAAATCTATTAACTATGGTCAAAACTCTGATTTGTTAAAAATGTACAAATAAATTCAAATGACCGCTTCGAAATTCTGGATAATTTTAAACTAGATATAGCGCATCATTCACATCTTCCTAACAAAAGGCTTTTAATTGAGAGAGTTTCTTCTCATAAGGATAGATTTTTCATGTAGTTGCCAAATATCTATCTCACAAAATCGTTAGATAACCGGGAAAATCCCGGCTCAAGTTTTTGCGCAGGTTCAAATTAATTTGAATACTATTTTCATACACAAAGTATTTTGGCCTGTTTCCAACACCTAAAATAAATATTTAATATACAGTTCCTCGTGAAATCATGTCTAGATTACGAAAGAGGTAAATCCAGAAATGAGTGCCCAAATGTAGGTTTTAAAACCTTTTTCGAAGCCTCAAAAACTTGAGTTGTTTTAAGCTTTTTATAAATTGATACTCATAGATTTTTAGGAAAGATAATTAATTGATACAACCAATAAACTATTGATCGAACCTAGGATCGAAAAGACTATCAATGGCCTTCAAATGTGAATTCCTCGAAATATCGACCGCAATGAACCATCTGGTCGATGACATGTTGGTGACAGTCATCCAAAAGGTTGATCGAATGTTTGAGAAGATGCGCTTAGGCAGTGGAGTGCAATTCAGCTACGAGAGGAACTCTTGCTGTACAGTCAAGCTGAATCAGGTTAAAATACTATCCGACGATCGTGAAGAGGTCCGCCGTCGGCATAAGAATGCATTCCTTCAGACGAGAGATACTCTTTTTGGCTTATTTAAGAAATATTTTTCAAGAAAAAACTCTAAAGATGAATAGTTTTCCACAAACAACTCCTGTTCTATTAATGTATAGATGAGATACGAACTATATTGAAAGAAGAACACTTTTGAAATATCATGATTTGATTATTAAAATCTTCTTTTCTAGTGGGCTCTAATTATTTATTTAACCTTATTATAATCCAATTGAATTTACTAGATTATGACAAAATAGGTTTTATAGCTATAGCTAGTGTCATTAAAGCGAGCCGTACACATTTCAACGTAGAAATATCGATCTAAACTTTAGTTTTAATTATGTCAACGATTAGACAAGCGTTCCATATTTTCCCACTTTTGGACCCAATCAGAACTTACTTACTAAGCAAGGATTTGAATCGATAACGAGCTTCAAGATGATGTTAATTGCAAGAAGGCAAGATAATAATCAAAACATTCGTGGCATGCCTATTTTAAAGAAAATAAAGGTTCGTTCAAACTATTGTTCACAATAGGGCAAAAGTGATTTTATTGCGTTTTTTCGAAATCATGAGAAACGACATCCTTTCAATCAATTCTCTTATTTCCTTCCTAGTTTCTAATGACGTTAAGTCTTTAGTTATGAATTTTCTTAACGGATTCTGTTTTATAGAAAGGGTGCAGTAGTACGGATAATGATATGAAGTGAAGTGAGAGATGCTCAGCTAATCCATTAATCATGAAACCATTCGAATAAAAGTACTTTTCAACTAAAATTAAAATGTATATTTTTTCTAGCAAATCTTGGAAAACAATGTAAATTATGAGGTTAATTAAAATTGGTTTATTGAATATCTATGTCACTCTTAAGATTTAATGTTATCAATCGGTCTATTCGCTCTGATGACAAATCAGCTAGGCAGCGTGAAAAAAATGTGTTAAGATGTTGCTTATACAATCATTTTTTGAAATATTTATAAAGAATTCTATAAAGTTATCTATGAAACTATCTATGTCCTTTCAAAATGTACATCCCTTCGAAACCTAGAAATTTGGGATAAAAAACTGAGCAGCTTGTGATCCAAAAAATGCATACCTAGTAAATGCTCAGATATATATTGGAAAAGAATGTGGTCAGGCAGAGAAGAATTAAGGAGTGAGGGATGTGAAAGAAAATATTTTAGTATTGGGTGAAAAATCACCCGAATAATCGTTTATATAAGTTTGTGGTGGGACAGTTCTAGAATTAACCGTTAGGTTTTTTAAGAATTTTCATATTTTTTTCTATGCTTTCATTTTATTTGAACCTAACAACCAATAGGATTTCTTCATTAAATGTAATTGCATCATTGTACAAAAATGAGTATGTAACTGTCCTCAGTTTCATTGACGTATCAACTTTTCTCAAGCTATTTTTAAATTGAAATTTCTCATGAAATTTATCTAGCTTACATAATAACGAAGATTATCAATTACTAAAGTTTAAATGACTTTTTTCAAACTTCACTTTGTTGTGGGAAAATTATATTTAAAAAAAGTGTCTACTGACAATAAGTCACACTTTTCATAAAAGTTAGATGATAAACAATTTATCATCCCTCTCTACCCGATATAACCCTTCATGTGAATCTGAATAGAGTTAGACTCGGCTATGAAACTCAAGTTCTAAGAAAAAGAAGGCTCTCGATTCTTAGTTGACAATTTTGAGGAAAAAAAATATTATGAGACTACAGTTAGAGAGACTTGAGAAGCCGTTCTGGCATTCTTAGGAGACCACAAGTTATGCAGAAAGGCCGTAGTTTATAGAAAATTGGCAAAGTTTTGTTCTAATATGGCATCCTCCAAGATAATTACCGATGATTGGGAAAAAAATTCTCTATATCTATAGTCTAATGACTACTTTGTATCTAATGTAAATAGAGAAAAAATTACTCAAAGAAATGCAAAATCATTTCTAATTATTTGTCATTAAGTCTTTCATATAAATACGAGACAAACTAACATGAGATGAACAACTTTCAATCATTCCTCATATAAGATGTACGGTCTCTTGTTGGAAGGTCTTCGAGATATGGTTGAGAATAAGTACGGAAAGGATACTTGGTTGTCAATGATTGAAAAGTACGAATTGACACAGACGAATTTCAAAAATTCTACAGTCTACGGCGAGAACATTTTCCCATCCATCGTGAAGGAGATATCAAGCACCTCGGTCAGTGATGAAAAGGACATTATGTACGCTAACGGGTATGATCTCTAACTTATAAAAGGGCGAATTTTGTGAAATACCTCATCGCATCCGGCTATGAAGGAATGCTAAAGGTCTTGGGTCGTAATCTGTCCGAATTCCTGAATGGACTCGATAATCTCCATGAGTATTTGCGGTTCAGCTTTCCAAGGCTGAAGCCGCCGTCGTTCTTCTGCGTTAATGAGAGCAAATCCGGAATTACACTGCAGTATCAAACAAGAAGGCCTGGCTATATTGATTACGCCCGGGGCCTCATCTGCACTTTGGCTAAGCACTTTTACGATATCGACCTGTTCATAGATGTGAGTCCTTGGATTGCTTACATTGGACCTTAGATTATCGCCACTAATGAGAACGGAAACATTGTGAGCACAATTATGAGGTTGCACTTTACACAAGTCTCTTTCAACTTGAATGAGGAGTCCCTGTCAGTTCCGGCAGATATTTTTTTTGAAGTCTTTCCATTCAACATAGTCTTCAACCGCGGCATGAGAATATTGAATATTGGAAAGGGCCTAAAATGTGCCCTGCCGAACATCAAGGACTGCATAGTCAGTGAGGTCTTTGTGCTTAGTAGACCTCTCATCGATTTCACCTGGTCAGCGGTGATGCTTCACACGAATAACGTCTTTGAGCTGATTAACCTGAAAAAGGGATCCGATGCTATAAGGGCTGACGGGGGTGGGTTTTAAATAACTTATCCTAATTTTATAGAGACCTCTTCGGCGAGAAGGAAGACACTTAGCTCCTCTTCAATCGGCCTTAAGCTTCGAGGACAAATGAAATATCTATCCGATTGGGATTCCATTGTTTTCCTCTGCACACCAGTGTAAGCGTTTATAATTGATGAGTATTTTTTATTCAATTCTCCTTGATTTCTGTTAAAGTGAAGCAAATACTAATTTAGTATAAGAGATGTTTCAAACATGTGGGATGTCGGATTATTCCTCAACGACTTGAGTATGCACGACTCGAGCAGAGACATGGTTCTAGCGGGAGAACAGCAGTCAGCTGAGTTGAACTTGGCTATGCAACAAGTATGTCATAGTGTAGTCAATTTTTATATCAAATATTTAATGCAAACCATCAGGAGAACGACAAAAGTAAGAGGCTTGAAGATACCTGCAAAAAACTGGACGAAGCTATGAAAAAGTCTGATGAGATATTGTATCAAATGCTGCCGAGAGCAGTTGCGGACCGTCTAAGGGACGGGAAGGATGTACTCGATACTTGTGAAGTGAGTTATCCCTCTTCTACTTATGAGTAGCACTTCATACAAACTGATAATTGTAAAAATAATAAGAGGAGAAAAGTTGTTTTTTCTGATAAAAGAAAGCTGAAACAATGCCAATAAAAGTCATGAAACTACGTATTAAATTATGTTTTTTTATGTCTAGAATTTATTGAAAAGAATCCTTATGTCTAGTTGAGTGTTAACATTTTTCTTGTATATATTTATTCAGAATCCAGATTTGGATTCACAAGATCAAACTATACCTATGCACCATTTGAGTTAAACATTCAAAGTTTAACCGATCTCTTAAGGCATACATCTCTTGACCCATATCTCAAATAGCTATGCTTTTTATTGTACACGTTGTAGCTCATATAGGAAGTCAGTTGAGATAGGAAGTCTTCCGATATAAACTGGTTTAGAAGTTTTTCTAGTCTTCACATATTGGAATTATAATTCAAAGATAAAAAAATAATCTTTTTATCTAAACCACTTTATATGGGAAGACTTCCTATCTCAACCGACTTCCTTTATGAGCTAAAACATATATTGAGAACTAACTGATTGATATTCCCTCATTCCATGTTTCTTCATCATCTATTTTAATTCTTAGAATTATTAATAAAACATTCCAAAAATTTATAATACAGGTGAAAAATCCGTGAGGGAAAAGATCTTGATCGCATTAGCTAATAAGGAGCTTTTCCCTTCAATTCGTTTCCTCATAAATCAACAACTCATAAGAAAAAACACACATCAAGGGGAAATAGCAATCTTATTGGTTATTGAAATGAATTAAAGTGTAAAGCTCCTTATAAGCTCATGTGATCACGATTTCAGCCTTCTTTGATGTCCCCTCAGTTGTTTTACCTGTAGTACTTTGGATAAAAAAAGTTACTTAAATGTACTGATTGATGCTTGGAAAAAATAAAATGAAAAATGTCAGTCTTCCATTTAGGATCAAAGGTGTACATTACAAGAGACATTTTCTCACTACACACTGTTAACTTAACCGATACTACTTCCATCTTAAAATTTTGTTATTTCTGTACGATCAAATTCAGACAAACAAATCAGAGATTTATTTTCTTTTGTTAGACAAAAGAACAGTTAACCCTTTAACACCCAGAGAATTTTTTTCGTAGGAAAAATCTGAAAATTATAAGGCTGAGTAATGCTCAGATTCTGTAATGTCTATCTGTCAAGGGAAAAAAGTTACAGCATGCTCCATATTTGGAACACTGGGCTCGTGGTAAAATTAAAATTTATTTTTTCTTATGAAAAGCATAGAAGCAGTGTGAAACAAAGTCGTATATCACATTTGCAACATTTCCACTAAGAGTTACGACTGCAAACCCTGCATCTCCCGCGGCTCATCACTATAGGGAAATGGTTATTTTCATCAAATCTGGATTCATCTACCCGGAGTGGTTTGTAGCATTGTCTTTTAGAAGGAGGTAGTTCATCATCTTGAATTTCTTCCTCGTTTCTTGGCCCACCTTTTTTAGCATTAATAGAGGGACAGGTCATCAAAATCTTGGCAAGTTTTATAAGAAATTCTCTTCTTCTTGGTATTTTACAGTCAAGATTTCGAAGGGATTCTTTGAAAACAATAAATGCATTTATAGTTGCACTTACAATGGCATGCCAGAAGATATATAGGTACCATCTCCTTGATTTATATAAGGTTCTATATCTTGATACAAGAGAGTCATGGAGATCAACACCTCCCATGTAGCGGTTATAAACGGCTACGGCGTTTGGTTTTTCAATTTGTTGTATTTTCGTAGTCTTATAGTTGGTTCACAACTTGCAAATGAAGATATTAATATCGAGTTTTTTTAAGTAGAGAGTAAAAAATTTTACTGTGATTCTCTAAAAATGTCAATATTTTACACTTCTTATCTTAAATAGTTTGTAATCTTTATGATGAGCACAAGCCATTTGAAAATCTCAAAAGTTTAATTTCTTGATATTTTGCATCTTTTTTTCAAAAGACATTTCAAGATGTTACAATACTATTCAGTGATGTTGTCGGATTTACGACAATCTGCTCCCGTATGTCACCGTTTGATGTTGTTAACATGCTAAATCAGTTATATTCCCTCTTTGATGGCCTAACGGAGAAGAATAAGGTATACAAGGTGAGTAAAAGCTATTACAGAGACTAAGAAATAAGAATTATTGTATATATAACTAATTTTTGTCATTTGATAACTCTTACAAAAATAATTGAGATCAGGGAACTCGTGTGATGAGTTCTTTAGTCCCGATCAATAAGGAGTTCCCGTTTCAACATGAAAAAAGCATCATGTATAGTATACATTGTATAGGCTAATCGGTGACAAGTCATCTATGGACATTAGATTAAAAGTGTTTTGAATCTAGTGAGAACTATTCCTAGACCGATTCGGACCTATTTAGGTTTTCAATCTAAAATATGTCACGGACTTGAAAATTATTTTATTCTATGAGATAAATAGAAAAAGTGACTTGAATCGAAGCAACACGCGGGCGCAGTGGTCAGTATATTGGCGTTAGACATAGCGGCCAGGATCTAATCCTATTGAGATAGTCGATGAACATAGTCCTACTTTTGAGACCTGATAGGTCGAAAACGGTCTAGTAATAGTTCTTGATAGATTAAAGCCTGTTTAAAAATAATTGAGTTTATCTGATTTTTTTCACATAACCTTCTTCATGGTCTCAAGTAGAGGAATCCAAATAATTTGTAAAATGCGGCAGAAAATCTTTAGATTTACTTTTTTTTGTATTTATAAGATAAATTTACACCTAAGAACACCTTATCATGAACAGATATGGTAAATGAAAACTTTTATATATGAAAAATGGGAGGTGTTATTAGCCAATCATGTATTCAATACATTGTATTGTCTTTGTGTATGGGAAAAATGCAATGATTTAATTGGTTAATAACACCTCCCAGTTTTCATATATAAAAGGTTTCTGTCATGATAAGGTGTATTTAGTCTTAATCTTTGAGATATTTTTGGCGGTATCGAACGAAAAGACGTCTTCTATTTATCTATTTCAACTAGTAAAACGATAAAGTTGATTGCTCCTGAAGATCTTATCTAAAGATTCTTGGAAAAGGGACGAATCCACGACCAGGATCAACTCTATCTATTTACTGAGTTGAAATGCTTGAGTTTGTCAAAAAGTTATTATGATTTTAAGCCTATTTATGAGAATAATATCTTTGGGCTTGAGTATACAGGTCATCAACCAAAAAGTTTCAGTGACTTGAGAGTTTGGTATAAAACAATTTTTTAAAGATTTTCATGGCTTTTATTTCTATTTTTCTGCCAAACTCTTCATGAGAAATTTTGAGAGATCCGAAACTCTTTTCAACTTGTGTTCGTGTCGTTTTTAAGCTCTATCCATAATACAATCTTATTTTATTATTAAAAATAATACTTGACTATTGGTGAAAAGAGAACGGAAATGCCTAGATTGCTTCACCTTAACATTTTAGCAAAGAGATGCTCAATACCTCTATTAACGTATCATTATGAGAATAATATTCTTCCCGGCTTCCTATTCAGAAGTTACGTTGTAAGTAATTATCTAGATGCTTGAAGATTAGCCATCTATAACCATTCAATAACCTAGTTTGTACAAGTGAACAAAGATTATCAGCTCCATAGCAGAGTAATGGTTAACTAATTGAAGAGTTCACTAATATGCTATTATGTATGTCAGAAGCATCATAAGCCAGAAATCTGTCAATGAAGCATAGACCAACTCTAGTGGCTGTTTTCTAATATTATATCAATATTAGATCAAGTTACATACATTTTTCATGTACTATTCTCAAATTTCGAAGGATTTAATCTTTCTCTCATTTTAGGAACAGTAAATAATAAATGTTATAATATACATCCAAGTATATATTTTATTTAGGTGGAGACTATCGGTGATGCCTATATGATTGCTAGCGGATGTCCGATACGAACCAAGTACCACTCAGGATTCATTACAGAAATGGGACTTGATATGATCGAAAATATTAAAGAGATTAAGGACATGAATACAAATCCGCAAGAGAGTCTCAGAATAAGAATAGGTAACTCATTGTAATCAACCATGGGAGAGTGCATTGAGCAGAGAAATAGAATTCTTACTTGAAATATAATTGGTTCATCGAGAACAGATTCACATGATTGACCGGGTTAAGAACACTGAAACCCATTTTCATCGAGTTTTATCAGATAAAAGATTAAAAGGGTCGAAGAAAAACTGACGTAGGATTTCAGCCTTATTCTATAAACACCCAGATTCATATTGGTGTTACTTTCAGATTTAAAAAAATATAAAATATTCAAATACATAATACATGATAAACACAATAAGATTTCCCAGAAATCAATATATTTTCTGAACCGCAATATCAGGCTGATTAAGAATCTAAAAATCTTTCTTATCTCAAACCTGTTACTGTACCCGAGTGAAATCAGGTTTCAGACCTACTTATAACTCAATATAATTGTTTAATGAATTTGTTGGGGCGAAAAAATGGGCGTTAATGGCACTTTTTGCCTAAAGTGTCAATGGATCAAAAAATCTGAAAAAAACGTCTGAATTTTGTAATCGTAACAAAACCAAAACCAGATAGGTTTTATTAAAGGGTTTTCGGGCACAAAACTTTATCGAACGGACGAGAAGGATACTTTGACCCTTTTCTGAATTAAGAATTCGAATCTCTCAAGAGTTTGAGCTTATGTCAACTTAGAGAAGTAAGGAGTGAGAATAAATGTGTTTGCTGGTAATTCTTTGACAGGAATACTGATTAGATTTTCATAGAATTAGTCTGAAGTAGAATGACAAGCTTAAGAAGAAAAAGTTGTTGTTCCTTATTACCAAAGATTTGAAAATTCCTAAACTTTATAAAGAATGTACTTTAGAATTTATGCTAATAATTACAATGGCCAAGATTCTTTCCATCCTCTCATGGAAATGTTCCCATAGGATTATCTTTTCTGCTTGATTCTATCAATATCTTTATTGATTTAATTATAGTAGAGAAAGTGCATTGTAAATCATGCTCAATTAATATCGCTGGAGAAGACGTTGTTTTCTCGATCCACATTTAATAACTCAGAATAAATAGGTTGTATTATTAGAGTGACTCATAACATCTCATTTGTGAGATTTACATGAAGATTCCCATATAGATTATCATCGCTTGATTCATGTTCTATGTATAAGAGCTTCTATTATTATTCCGTCGACTGGGAGTCCCTCGTTTCCATCTTCAATGCAAAGAAACTTGCACATTGTACAACCTAGGTTAAATATGGAAATGAATTCTAGCAAAAACATTGAATGAATTTGAATACGTTTTAAATTGTAAATCAAAATTCATTCATCATTTTTCTCAAGAACTATTCAAGTTCTACAAGAAATATTTACTACATTGAAAGATTATTCTGCTTTGATTGAAAATCAAGGTCCTTCACGCAGTATCCTAGGAAAAACCTCACACGCGTGATTCAAACACTGAATCTTATTTTCAATCATGACTTGTTCGGAACGAAAAATAGAAGCTCTTATACATAGAACGACAATCTACATTACTGTACAAACTGTATAAACTAAGAGATTTCAATTCCACAACAGGAATAAAGTTTATTCCAGAAAAACTTTTTTTATTTACTATGTTTTGCATTTCATTCAATGAAATAGTGAAAGGATTTGAAACAGGTAACCCTAATGTACCACAATGTGTATATGAAGGAAAGACACGTCCCTAAAAAGGATTGATAAGAGGTTTAAAATAAAATTGACAAGGAACAGGGCTTTATTGTCCGTCTGGAATCTACTAAAGAATATAAAGTCTATATGTATGACTATAGGATGAACGACCAGACCTTCAACTTTCTCAATGATTAGAGAATATCGACATCATTTTGGAGGGTGTAGAGGATTGTTCCCCAAGTCCTATAAATATGATTACTCACATGGTGTGGGTTCGATTCAGGTATTCTCCCTCCTCGAAACGAATTTACTTGTTAAATAGTGAATAGTTTCAAGCACTCCTCCCCCATGATAACCCCTCATGTGAAACCGAAGAGAGTTAGACTCGGCTATGAAAATCAATTCAAACAAAATAAAAATACATTAAGGTATCTCTTTTCCTCACAAAGTATCAATTTAATATTGGTTAATAGATTTACCTCTAACATTTAGGAATTCATTCCGGTGAAGTGGTATCTGGCGTGGTCGGTTTGAAGATGCCAAGATATTGTCTTTTCGGTGACACTGTTAACATTGCTTCAAAGTTGGAATCGTCTGGAACGGTGAATAAAAAAATAGGATACTCTAAATTGTATTATTAATATTTTATTTTCTTAGCCAGGAAAAGTTCATCTAACTGAGACAACGAAGAACTGTTTAGAGGTCTACAAAGTTTACAAGTTCACTGAGAACACTGAAATTGAATACACTGTGAGTTAGATAAAGAGATTGAATTCTATTGGTCGAAATGACCAGTGGGAATTCAAAATTACAACCTCTATTTGACCATTAGGCTAAGAAGAGTTTAAAAACCTTCCTCTTGGACGGCAGACCAGACATGTCAGACCCAAGGGTCCAGAGGTACTACAGGAAGTTGAATGAGGAACGTGAAATGCTCGGTGACTCGAATACAGCCACAACGAATCAGCTCGACCAATGGGAGACCGACACAAACTCAGTGAGCGGTTCTGGCCGAAATTCAGTTCTCTTGTCTAATAATCTGACAACAAGTAAATTGGGCACCCCAGAACCGAGCTTATCGAAGCAGGCAAAGTTGCGAGTGAAGCGTACTCGATGAGCCGTGCGCTACAAATTGAATAGTTTTAGTTTGTCATAAATTAGAAGTCAATAAATCCTTGTCCAATGAACGATTAGAAATGGTCAAATGTTATCCAAATGAGTTGAAAATAGAAGTTTGAGAAAACTTCTATCTAACTATTAATAGATAATCATTAAAACACAAGTGGAATTCAAATAGTTGAAGGTTGATCGCCAAACCCATTCTCTACTGACGAGTTTCAACAAAGACGGAAAGTTTATAGAGCTTGTTGTTAAAATACGAACACGTTAAATTCACTTGCATAAAGAAAGGATCTGCCCTAGTATTATTGAGAAGTGAAAAAAAGTAGAATAATCAATGAAATTTTGCCTTGACAAAATAGGATTACATCATATTTTAACGAACTTAGATAACATTTTAGGAAGAAAATGATTCATTATACCTTCTTAATTCGATAATTAACCAAGTCTAACAAGAAACAGAGTAATTATGAAAATAGATCGAAGTATGCAACGAAAAGTTCCTCATTTTTTGTCAAGTTCCTAACGATTTTAGATTTCCTTGTTAAGTTAGTTTACTGATTCAATGTGTTTCTATTTATCTACTCGAAATGGAGATCTAAAAACTTGTGCTAGATAGCAATTATTTGTTTCTTCTCTAGAGAAGCCCGTTCCCAAGACTTTGGCGAAATCTTTGACATGGGACAAGTTAGATTCAAAAAGACTCAATTGGTAAAAATGTTTATAATTCATTAAAGGTTATCTTGGTGGATTCAAAAAATACTTCACAGCCTCCGTCATGAGATGAAAATTGCAAATCTAATTCATTCCAGCTCTGGCATATCGATGATCTCCAACATTAGGGAGTAGACCGGGCCATATGATGTCTCTTGACGAGAATCGACCTCCTTAGCGTAGATCAAGAGACTCTTCCTGATCATCTCAACACGATCCTTCTCAGACTTGGCATTAAGATACCATCTAGCATATCGCCCAATGGTCCATCCGACAGCTAAATGTGCCGACTTCATATCGTCAGGACCACGGCTGAATAGGTGGTGTAGAAGGATAGATTTTGGGAGGTTATTAAGAGTCTCCTCCTTGGGAATGTCTGCAGAGTCCAGAGCTAAAGTGAGCGACAGAGACTTTGCAATAGATTCCAGGGTTGCAAACATCAAGGGTCTGAACGCGCGGAGCTGCTTGTGCTCTTTCGCGCAGAGTTCAGATAAACTGTCTAGATTGTTATCTTCAATTCGTGGCGTTAAAAAGTTGTTAACCAGCGTCAATTCGAATTCAGCGCAGACTGCACTCAGAGAACAGCGACCTATTGGGAAAATGCATTTATAATTATTGAGTTCTAAAGTACATTCCTCTTTACTGTAAAATGTAAGAATTCAACAAACCTGGTTCATCTAGCGGTCTGATGAGACTTGCATGGAATATGAAACTAGTTATCGCCTTCTTGAGCGACTGCGCCAAAATCTTTCGAATAACGATTAGCGATTTCTTGGACAGAGTGAACTTTGAAGTGGGTGCTGTGAGGTAGCTCGGAACCTTCCAGAAGTCATGATAAAAGGCCAATAACTTTTCCATTAGATTCTTCTTTAACATGACCTAGAAAATAGCGCTTATAAACGATCTGCATTTGAATCAATGGTAATATTCTTTGGCAATCTCGATTGAAAAGTAAGATTATGTGACTTACGTCTAAATCTTTTACGCAATCTGCAAGATTTGCATGGGAACTGTCACAATTATGCAAATTCGATAGCATCTCTTCTACATTGTCAACAACGTTATCGATAAAGGGGTTCAAGATCGCTTCTACTAGACCGATTATCTTTTCGTCGCATGACTTTGCTAATTGGGTGTAGTGTTTGTTTGAACGACTAGATTTTTAGATAGGAGAAAGGTCAACATTTTGAACCACACTTTTTACAGAAATATCTAATGACCTTTATAAAAATGTATGCAACCGATAAAGTGAATAATTATTTTAAACCAAGTGTTATGTTCAAATTAATAGTTTATAGGTCAACATACAAGATCCAGTAGGATGCTTAGAAGAACTACAATTTAAGAAAGATGCAAAATAAATAACAAAGTCCAAAGATACGTCGTCTGACTATTATTACCAATGCCTATTTTTCGAACATAATTATTTTTGGTCGTAGAGTCGAGTTGATTAAGAATATATAAATTAAATATTCTTAAGGGCTCAGGGAAAAATATGCAAGTGCATATTTCTCATAAGTATATTTTTGCATATTTGAAATGACATAATTTTAGTAAAGAAATTTCAGAATACGGTGTGTATTTTCATCACGTGCATGATTCTTATCAAATAATTTGTGCTGAGTTGTGTACTACGTATACTTTACACACTTAAAATTGTCTTACAATACGTTATGAGGTGTAAACCATTTTATTTATTTTTCAAGTAGGAATTTTACCTACTACTAAGTAGTAGATCAGGACAGGTGAATTTCGTCATTTTATGTATGACCAAATAATATCCAATCACTTCATTAGTAATAGAGATATTCAAGAGAAAATGTTTATTCATTTCCTGATGGCTAAATACGTAGCAGACTACCCACTTGAGTTAAAGATGTTTTTTGTTTTTAACCAAAATACACATATTTAGTAGACTTTAAGTAAATTTATATTTCGGAAAGTAGTTGCATATAATTTATATGCAGAAGTGCATATTTTAGCATATTTTGGGTAGCCCTAATTATTACAATCGAAAAAGATTGAAAAATAG
>JJOG01003598.1:0-22170 GCA_000715275.1 Gyrodactylus salaris
GATAATTTTGTAAATTCTGTCGCTGTTTAGTAAGCTGTTCGAAGATATCTCTGGTAGATTAACATAGAAAAAGGTTCAAACACAAGTCTTTCACAGTTGACAATTTTTCTCAATTGGAGATACTGATTTTAAAGATAATTTCACAGCCAGAGTTGCAGATTTATTTTTCATCCCTTTTCATAAGCTGCGACTAACTAAAGTTTAAAAATTCTTTGAATACTGTGTTCAATCAACTCCTAGTGATACAATAACAGGCTATCAAAATAAATAAATCATTGATTGAACGTAAAGTTCTTCTTGAAAACCTATTTTAGTAGCATATTTAAGTCGTATTTTTTAGACGCATATTTAAAATTTTTAGATGAATATTTCTGGTCGCCCTGGTTATGAGTCATAAACAAGGGCAGAAATTTTTTTTCCTAAATTTTAGAAAATTAATTTTGTAAAAAGAAGTATTCATCATTATTTCTTGCTTCGCTAATTTTGGATAGGATCTATAAATTCTTCAAATCTCTCTGATTACATACTTGTGAGTAGTACATGGATTTTTAAATCTAAAATAATGTAAGATCCGATAAAACAAGGACCTAGATTCAGTATGGCCTGATTTAAATGAATAACTAGGTCAGAATAATATAATTTATTTCACTAATCAACTTTTAGAATCAGAAAACTCAATTAAAAACGATTTTTTTTCAAACTAAAAATAGCAAAAGGTAGCCAATTAGTTTTTAAAACAGAAGCTGACATGTGAAAAACGATGGCATATTTAAAAGCAGCAAGTTTCATCATCGTGCATACAGAATTTAGCAAGAATTGCATATTCACCACCCGAGTGATCATTAATTCAGAAAAGAAAGTAAGTTATAAAAGTTTGCCTCAGGTCAAAAAGATTTCAAAGGGAGAGAAAATTTATCCCAAATCACCAAACGTGTGTAATAATGTCTGACTCATTGAATGGTGAGTCACGAGACTATTGATTGTAGGAAATTAATAAAATGAAATCATCTTGCTGATAACAAAAGACTCACTTTACAGACTTATTGTGACTCCCGTTGACCTTTGAGTTTTGCAGTTGAAGTTTTTGCTTGCCCTCACCATTGATTTGATCGGCTTTTGTCTAAAGGAGCAAATATTATAATGTGATTCATTTCAGGAACATTTGGAAAATATTTGGGCGAGTAATGTTGAGAGGGAGAAAAGTTATTTCACTTTAAGGACAAATTAATAAAATAGAGTATTTCAAATTGCCAAGTGGAGAAAACATTTTTGGGCGTTTCTCGAGAGGAATGACTGCCTATGCTCACTTGACTGTAGAGCTTCGAGAAGTTTAACAACTAATGTCGATAGAAATTTATTTGAGAAACTTTAATATCATTTTTGTAGCTTTTTAGGGAATAATTTCAGAAAATATACTTTTTAGTCATTTAGGTTCGAAGCGGACTCTCTTGAGAGCAGATGTCTGCTCGAGACAATCGAGCGTAGGAAATTTTGAGACAAATATTTGCAAATAAATCAGCTAATATTACTCATTGATTCACTCAAAATAATTTGATAAGACAATTTCTTCAGCTGTCAGAACGAATTTTTGATAAGAGACTTGTAGAAAACTGAAAAAAAGTAGCTTGTCGAACAAGAACAATTGACCTCAATTCGAAAAACAAAAAAAGTTCCAATAATTCACTTGAATAATAAACGTGGAAAACCGCTTGGAGGGAAAACAAGAAAGAAGTTTTAAAGATCAAAACAGATGATGTAAGGAGGTTGCTTTAATTGGAAAAGCTGTAGAATTTTCTGTGCGGTTGCTGTTGAGGTCAACAATTTAGAGAGTCTTTTATCATCACTGTAATGTACATTTATTTATTTCATAAATCCAATGATTGATACTCCCAAAACACAACATCAACTTGGAATCAAATGACTCATTGCATGATTTTTATCTTTAGAGGAGAAGCAGGCATGTTTTTAAAAGCTGTTTGTAAAGAAAATTAAATTAAGACTTGTTCTTGTTTCTTCATAGTATAAAAATGAAATGGGTTGAAAACATTACAGGCCCAGATTGCGATTTTCTTTCGTATATTCATGAGCATAAAAACGACAAGATTTATATATGTGATTTTTCTTCTCAACTGTAAAGTTATTCACAGTACTTGGGGAATTCTTATTCAATCTGACAGAAGCAGTGGATATGGGGAATGCTAGGCCATTTCGTGCACGCATCTGTCATGCAAATCTTGAACTAGAATGATTCATAAAGATCTCTCCAAGGTGGGGGGGGGGCATAAGAAACATATTTTTATGATTAATGAATTTGACATTGTTATGGAATGAATTGATTTCCATTAGATCTTTGAGAATATTAAGTTCGTCTGTCAAAGTTTGGTTGATAAAAATTATTTTGGAATTTCATCTATGACAGCTCTCCACATAATGCCCCAAGACTAAGAGCCTTTCAACTCTTGATCATACCTAGATAACCTAATTACTAGACCTTTAGAATTGCATCCATTTTCTGTGACTTGTATGTGCAAGCTTCTTGATTAGGGGAGGTTAAAGGGTCAAGACTAAGCCAAACGCAGGCATCTACGGTTTTTTTGACAAAGAAGAACGAAGAATTCATTAATTATCTTCAATGAATTCATAGTATTCTGATCAATAAATTTGTTTTAATTTTTAACTTTGTGAGAAATTAAACCTAATTTTTTTTTAGAATATTTTGTGCAAAATCTTTCAATTCTCTCCAGAGTATAATTATAGGCTTAGCTTGTGCTTTTGTTCATCTTATTATCAACAAGCAGAAAAAACTTGGAACAAGAGACCTTAAATTGAAATGTTTTGTGCGAGTATAATTCTTCCTAATAATTGAAGAAAAAGCGATGAAAAAAAAATTTACGACATTCGAGATAGAAAGTATTTCTTTGCAAAAAAGTCTTCATTCATCGAAGAGCAAAAAAGTTTTGATAGCAGAGATAAAAAGTTTTCTATTATCAAAGCGAATAGCTGCTTTAAGCAAAGTTAATATGTAGCGTGCATATAATAGAGAAGAAGAAGAGAGATTCTCAAGAAGAAGCACATTGATAACGTTGAATGATAATTATAATCGAGAGCTTCTCTATCTCGTCCACAGTGTGAATCTATGAGTTTTGGATTTTCTCAATATTTTGGTGCATAGAGCTTCTAATTATTCATGATAGGAGCTTGTCGATTGAAATACGTTGTAAATTCCGCTATTGATGGGTAAATGGTGAATTTTAAGATTATTTAGATTATGCTAGTGATTCGAGAGATGAACATATTTATTCAAGATTAATCTTGCATTCAAAAGTCATAGAAAGCTAGATTTTGCGCAACCAAATCACCTTATACTCCGTAATAAGCTTTTGTCGTAACATGTTTTTTTACAATTTTTATGATTATACTTCTAGCACAAAGAAGCGTGCATGTTGATTTTTCTACTTTTGAATATTTTCTGTTCAACCATTAGTTTTGAGTATTAGAAAAAATATTTCTCGACAAATTTTGCAAAGTAGTCGCATTTTTGACAAAAATAAATATTTTATTTATATCAATTTTTAAAAAGTATCTCAAGATACTTTGAAGAGAAGTCTCATTCATAAATTTAGGAAATGAATGAGACCTTATAAAGCCTGAAGGGGGCCTTCATCTAATCATCTTGTGAGTTCAGAGAATTAAATTGCCATTTTGTCTTATCAAAGAAATAATTAATTGAATTCTATATTTCTTGAGATTATCTCTTTTGAGAACCAATCATTAGCAACATACAACTATCTGATCAATATCAGTTTGAGAATGATATTTTAACAAGATCACCCATTTTTGCTCAAAATTTCTCATGGTAAAAATTGACTGAGTTGGTCAGCACTTTTTCCATAAACAATATTACACAGTGTGGGGATGAATTTAGAGAATAGCCATGTAACTGGTTACACCCTTTTAATCTATGTACTATTTTTTCAGTGTATACTTAATTAACATGAATTATTGATCAGTGTACTTTAGATTATAGCCACATCCAAGAGTTGATCAAGTCATATTAGACGGGGAGAAACACTTGAATTTCCAAGTTTGATAGAAATTCCAAAATAATATCTTTTTTACATAAGGCCCCCTTCTTAGAAGGTTTACAGCTTTGTGAGCCTAGATATCTGATTTTTTTACTTTAACTGAAATAACTTGTCATTAAATGTATTGATTTGATGCCCAACTGATAATGCCATCTTTAGACAGATTTAATTTTAAAAAAGGAACGAATAGAATAGAACACAAAGGGACACATAAATTTGCCCAGCCTCTATCTTCTCCCTGTGTGAATTATGTCAAAATAGTTGGTGATGAATTAACTATGTTGCATAAAATTTCTCGAACATTGATATTCAAATCTAGATCAATGGTAGATATACGAAATGGATGGTAGATAGACAGAAAGCAATTCATAGTTGACAAACAAATAAATCTTTCGAGCCATTATGTGCATTAAAATGAGAGAGTGGGTTAATGCATTTTGGTTGAGATAGACGAACTTTAAGAAGCGATCACTTTGTAAACAGCAGAGATAGGCTTCTTTTAAACAGGTCAATTGGTTTGGCGATATACATGCAGAGATGTACATCCTCGATGTGCTGATTAATGTGAAGCAAAACCTCACTACTCAAATTTATTTTCAGGATATTTTTCAGAATTAGAGAATAGTTAGCAAATATTTTATTTTCTATTAACCCGGGTACACCCAGGTATATAAACACTGGACATTTTGTAATTTTTACTTCAGAATAATAAGTGAGGTGAATTCGAGAACAATATTTGCTTGAAATTTTTTTTGAAAATTTCCTTTGTTTAAAAGTTGAGAAAAAGATTCCAGCTTAGTTTTCTCGGGGAACAGTTCATTATTTTAAAATCAACTTTGTAGTTATTTAAGAATGACCACCTTTAAATCAAAAAAAGATTTGGGCAATTCGGATGCATTATGTCAAAGTTACATCGGTTTTAAGATTTAGGAAAATTCAAATTTGGGTGACATAAAATGGCATTTTTGTTGGTAGCAAAACTTTGAATACTTGGATATAACTAGAGATAATTACATCAATCAAAAGCTCATTCCTTTGGCTATTAAATGTTATAAATTTTGAGTTTTATTGCTGCATTTTTCTAGTAGTATTTTCAACTTTTACTTTACGGGACACCAGTGTCCCAAGGGGTTTACCAGGGTTAATTAAAACCTAAAATTACTTTTAGAGAAGAAAACCTAATCTTTGGATAAAAAAAGAATTATAATTACTACAGAGACATTGAGGAAGCAAGTTGAAAATTTGTTTTTTAAACATAAAAAATGTTTTTTTTCCGAAATTTGATAAATTAGCATCTTTTCTACATACAACGCAAATGTGAGAGAAAGAGTCATGAATAACCAAGTCATGACTTGGGATACTAAGTGGCATTTTTTAACTTTTTGTCTATGTTTCTTAGAATCATGGATAGAATCTAGAGAAAACTAACAACACGTCTCTGGGATTTAAGGGTAAAAGATAATCAAGCCTTCATTGTCCTTTATAACCTGATTACTAGGGCATCAAACGTCTTTAGAAAGTAATTTACAAATTAAATGTAAACACTTTCAAGCCTTTCTTTTGTCCTAAATTGGAGATAAGGGCTTATTTTTATAAAGTCTCAAGATGAGGAATATTTTTTCAAGTTTTTTTTACTAGGCTTGTCACTTATCCTTCCTAGACTAGTCAACACGTACATCTATGGCCAATAGTAAATAACAAGAGAGCATGAAAGTGTTAAGGCCCACAGAATGTATTCGGATGAATTTAAGGCAACTCATAACGAAAAGCTATTCTGTCTCATCCCTGTTGGTCGCAAATTAAGATAGTCAGTCAAAAACAAAAATCTTGGATTTAATACAAATTCAAAAATTGTTGAAATCTCTCACCTGAGATTGGATGAGGCTTACGAAATATCGACTCTAATAAAGGATCGCATTTCGTTTAATGATTCTTTGCAGAAATGAATTAATAACAATGGAATTGCGTCTGTTATAAACGAAGAAGATCAAAGAATCCAACTATGTGTTCACCTGCAAGAAAAGCTCAATCAACAAGCTGTGTAGTTGAGTGATTGTTGAAAAACATCTAAACGTTTCTGATGATAGAATGAAATGTATTTGTTTACATTTTAATAAAGTATTTTGTCTGTACTATTTTGATTTGGTCTTCTAATGTCTTTATTTTAGGAGCCTAAATCTCAAAAATTAAGTACTTTTTGAAGAAATGATGAAAATAGTTTTTATGAATAATTTTGAGCTTTTAGTATGAAAGAGGAACGATAATGGTAAACGAGCTTCATATGTGTGCGCCCAGAAATGTGTATTTTTCACTTGAAAGCATTCAACTTTCATTAGAATATATATGAAGGAAAAACATTTTTCAATAAATTTTAGATAAAAAGTTTCTGGGATATTTAAATTGATCTTCTAAAATGTATATTCAACCAGCTTACAGAAACAGCCCTGTTTCAAATAGGGACCAGCTAAACGAATAAACGGTTGATATTTTTCCTCAACCGTGATGTAACCGGACTGTTTATAAACAATGAAAAATTCAATAAAAATAGGCAATTTTTTAGTTTTTTTTCGGTAAAATTATCAACTCTCAATTCAAAAACCTCTAGGTCCGATATTGAGGAGTGTAGTTTAGGCTCGTTTAAAGCTGATGCAGACTCTTAGAATAAATATTTTTTAATAAACCAGTCTGATCTAATCTAACAATTTCAAATTTGTAAAAGGAGAAATTATTTCTTGTACTGATTCACGATTTAAATCTCAAGGTTTGTTAGAATATACACAGGAATGAAAATACACTAGGGAGCAATGTGGATTTGTAATTGCTGGCTATGGAAGAGGGAATAGTTATATCGTAATGATTCAAACGCACACAAAAATCAATCAAACACTAGGCGATAGTAAAACAAATACACTCTCGTACCAAACAGGATCCAAGAATCTTGGCCAATTAGTGTAAATATTGTTTCTCTGAAGATTAAACAGTGGCATGTGTAATACTTTTTGAGTCAATTAGTTGAGCATACTGGTAACGAAGCTCTTGTTTGAAGAGAAAATGTAAACTAGAAATTTCTTGGAGCAAACATAACCTCTTGAAAAGTGAAAAATACATATAGTTTTGAGATTTTTTATCTTAATAATGAAAATACTAGAAATCAAACTGTACTACAATTCATTGATAAGAAAGGTTGTGGAAAAATACAATAAAAGAACAAAACTATATTCCAAAATTGTAATCGCGAGTAGACAGAATAGTTACCTTTGTAATTTAGACAATCTTTCGATTAAAATCGGCAAGAGAAAAAAACAGTAGGAAAAAACTTTTAAAAACACTTTCAGACAATGTAAAAAAATGAATCTTCAACCTGATACATCTTTATACTGTTTTTTTTTCTAAAGCTATAGACTGAGTCTCAGAGTTGCATTGTGCAATGCAAGAACTCAACTAATTGCTAATCGCTGTGGGACAAGTTGCACTTTTATGGTGTAAGAGAAATCGTGTAAATGCTTGAAGTACATGAAGCAAGCATCGTTAGTCAATGGTTTGCTTTGATTATTCACAACTTATCCAAGGGGACGGAAATTAAAAAAACAGTTATCCTCGCACACATTGACCTAAATGACTTTGTTTGTGATTGACGTCAAGATTTGGAAACGTTAAGAGAAAATAAGATTCAACGTGTCTGCCAATCACTGGGGAGGGAGGTACATAAATGGAGTCGAAAAGAAGGATGTACATTAGGCCACTGCTAATTGGAAAAAGTTTATCCAGATCCAACAGTTTTGAGAAATATAGAGGTTGCTGAATACAAGTTCCATGAAAAGATTTCTTCAAATAACCGCAATTATCTTTTGGATAAGCACTACTCGGGAGTAGAAAACACTTATTTTTTAGATAGAGCTGTGATGAATGAGTTTTTGATTATCTCTGAATAAAACAATGAACTTGTTGTTGATCAAATCTGATTTTTGAACCTCTTTAAACTTATGATTAGTGCTTATCCAAAAATAATTGAGGTTATTTGAAGAAATGATTATAAAATTGTTCGTTCAACTTTAGATCTTGTGAAAGGGATCAACTCTTCTTCCAAAATTTCTAGCCTTGGTCAGATTTCTATCCTCAAACCAAAAAGTTGAGCATTTTCATTTAATTTAACGTCTTCAGAGCCATAAATTTGGAAAGAGTCCATTCCGGAATCAATTCTGCTGATTTTTATTGATTTATTTTACTTTAGATAAAATTTTAAAAATTGAGAAATAAAATCTTATTGAACAAAATATTATTTGCGACTTTTCAGTAGATTTAAAAAAAATTAAAATTCGATGCTTTTTGAATTATCAATTCAAGACAAAACTTTTTTTTTGAATAAACTAGGTTGACCAAATTAGTATTTTGGGAAAGCAATTTATTGATTAGCAAAAACCATCTGAGAATAGTACAGTTACATGAGATCTTCATTTTGAACAAGAAATTGCATAAAATTAGGCGTAAAAGAATCCATTCAAAAGGGTCAGTTACATCTCTGTTGGCTATTACTCAAAAACTTATTTTTCTCTTAAAAAGGATCCGCCGATATTGACCAAATTCTGAGAACTGATGAAATGCAAGTTTTATTTTTCTCACTTACGAGAAAGATAAAAATGTGTACTTTAGGTTGCAGATAGATAAAATTGCCCCATGTTTTCTCGTATTCAGAAAACGCTATTAAATACGAATCAGGAAAATTGTGTAAACGTAATACTGATGACCTCACGGGGATATATGTATTACAAGAGGTAATAGAAAGCTTTTGAGTTTCTTTACAAGGAAATCCTTGGAGACTTGATCAAAGCGTGGCTGATTACATTCAGAAAGAGAATCAACTCACATTTGAACTTGAGGAGGCCGGGTCATCTTCAGATTCGGCCTTATCCAAGGCGATCCTCCTTGCTAAGATCTTCCTCTGCATTTCGGCCATCATAGCGTCCGCCGGGTTGGCTGCAATCGGCTTAGGAGCGATCTTGACAACATCCACTGAATTGGTCCTGTTCAGCTTCGCCTGACTCAGTGCATTGCCGAGGTTGCCGGTGTAGTTGTTCCCAGGTGGCGGCGGAGGAGGTGGAGGCGGCGGTGGTGGTGCGTTTGAAGAAGGCGCCTTTTGCTTCATCTTGGAATGAAAGGATTAAAAAGTGATTTTCGAGAATGTCGTTGTTGTTGTTGTTGTTACAAACACGTTTCCATTGAAAATTCTCTTCAAATGGATTTTCGTGATTTCCTAGACATTTTAGACTGAGAGATGGCACAATAGCCTGAATGGCCGAAAAATCTCTATTTTCCTTCGAAATATCTTAGAAGATTAATGTTTAAGAACTTGATATTTTTCTAGAAATCTAGGCCAAGTTGAGGTCTCAAATTTTTTCTTCAGATTTAGCGGAATCAATCAACTACTCACATGAAAGGGAAATAAATTTTCTTATGGCTTAACCTGATTCATAAATAGAATAAATAAAGTAATTTCACGTTCTACAAAATTGTTTTACATCTGAATGAATTTGTATTGTGTAATTATTTTCAGAGATTTCTTCTTCTTTTGAGTTACTCAAACTAAACATATACTCTTCTCCTCAAATGTAGGAAAAATCTAGGATTCTTATAGATTGAGTCTGTAGATATTATTTCTTGGAACCACCTATAGATATAAAGCTGAGTATGCGTGATATCAGATGTTGGACAGCTTGCGACTCTTGAAGTTGTACTTTTTCCAAGTTTACCAAGATACAATTTGAATTTAAAATGACAGAAATGAATGTACTTTACTCAAATCTCTACTCTTTGTGACATATGCATTAACGGGAGATGGTGAAGCATTGTGGAAAAATCCCAATGAGTTATGGATTGCAAAGAATTCAATATTCAAAGTTAGCCTGGGGCGTCAACCCCTTTTATTTCTCGGATTAAGTTTTGGAAGTTGGTGGATTTCGGTTAAAATCTCCAACTTTAGGAATGAGGTAGCATTTTGGATATGATTTATCAGTGCCAAGATCAATATGAGAGGTTTTTATTGTTATTTTCCAACTTTATGTACCCAATTTCATCCCGGAAAAAGAGTTGCTTGTAAGAACTTGAA
Organism: Gyrodactylus salaris; assembly: GCA_000715275.1. Classification (NCBI taxonomy): domain Eukaryota; kingdom Metazoa; phylum Platyhelminthes; class Monogenea; order Gyrodactylidea; family Gyrodactylidae; genus Gyrodactylus; species Gyrodactylus salaris. The sequence goes on from JJOG01003598.1 coordinate 10,189, forward strand.
ATTGTTTTCATGTAATACAATAGTCAGTGCATGAATTATCGATTTCCCTTGTAATTACACTTGATATTTATCTGGATAAGATATTTTAATGTTTATTCTGCCTATGCTTTTTCTCTCTTATCAACAGACAAGAGTGTACTCAGTGAAATGATAAGGTTATTTTTGAATATCTGACTCTTTTAGTGAATTGTCATTTCCTTCAAGAAATTTAATTCTACCCGTGGATGAAGCCTGAATTGAAGGCAACTCGCAAACATTTGAGATATTTGGGAAGCTCCGCTTGTCGGATCTCTCCATAATAGACAGATCCACATTTTCTTAGAATAATTTGTCAATCAAGTGAAAAACACAAGAATTTTTCTTAATGAACCTAAATTGAGGGCGTGATATGTTAACGAGAGAAAGACAGGTCAATCGATTCGTAAATTTAATTGGTCTAAAAGATTCGGCGCAAGTATTCACAGTATCTTCCTCGATAAGGTGCTTACCTGATTTTTGAAACCATTCGATGTGACCGAAGGTGGTGGGGGCGGTGGAGGAGGCGGTGGTGCTGGAGGTCCGGTCAACGGTTTAGATGGACTCATGTTATTATGTGACGAGGGGATTGGCGGGGCATCGGGGTGACTGTTCTTCGGTCTCATTGCTGAAAGCCGGTTGAGTTGATTCTTCGGCAGGGCCATCTCGTCGCTTCCGGTCTCATCCAGATTCTCATCGATAATAACTCCGTTGGCTAAATTAACAATTTATTAACAAGACTCAATGACTTGATGTGTACTCATTAGATGTGGGTGTTGTTAGTTTGGAAAGATTTTGTTAAAAATATAAAGATTGCTTTTTCTATATTCTTGACAGAGTAGATTATATAAGATGTATGGGACTCTCATATAAAAGGATAATTTTGAGCCCTAGTTTACGCTGTGGAAACTACCAGAAATAAATGTAACATAAAAATATCATATTTCAAGGTGAGATTTTTGGTTTTCCTGATTATCGGGTAATTGCTTTTGAAGTATTGCTATTCGCGGCTTAATCGGATTGAATAACTTATCGAGAGACACTATATTTTACACATCAAAACTGCATATTTGATATTATTGGATATAAATCTTTGTTTTAAATTCATTAAATGTTAGTTTACGGGTTGTTTTATAAGAATAAAAAGATATCTATTTTTATGATGTAGCTATTAAAGTTTGAGCGTAGTAAAAATGAATGATTGAATGCTGTTTAACAATAAAAATGCTAATGATCTCAACTGTGATCCGATGGCATTTGCATGCAAAAAAATACATAAATCAGAGATACTTCTTCAATATTCTTTTCAAGAGCGCGTCGCAGTTTTTTAGCAAAAAAAACACTTTTACCCTGTTTAAATCATGCATGAAATATCTTTGTTGTTGACATTACCAAATTAAAAAGAGGTATAGCGAATGAGTAATTGACATATAAGAGGGTTACAGATTAGATTTATCGACTTACAATAGGAGTAACACCTATTGTGTAAATGATCTAAAAGAAAATTAAATTGCGGCTTAGAACTGCAAGGAAAATCATGCTTTGGCTCAGTGTTACTTTGTTTAAAACCCTATTTCAACTCTATCTCGATCAAATGGGTCATTCATAATTTATGAATTATATGGAAAGCAAAGTTTTGATCAATCGGAATGAAAAAATATCATAAATTATTCGCATCTCATGATACAAGATGAATTGGATACGGAAATTAATGAATTTCCTCACAAGACAAGAGTACTTTAAAGCAGAGAAAGAATCAGACATTATAGCGATTAATTAAAATGGTTATACTCACAATAAAATATTGTGAATTAATTAAGAAAAGAATCTGCTTATTATAAACTGCATCTCTCATTTCCAGGATATCGGATGGAAGCATACACATTTTAATTAAAGCCTCCAAATGGTAAGATGATGGATTTATGATTGTTATTTTGAAATCGTGAGAAGGTTTAACCACTCTAGGAGGTGGTGATGCGTTCTTATTTTTGCGAGGTCAAGTGATTTTAGATCCAAATCTCAAAAAGAATGCTTTTCATCCACCTCTAAAAGGAAATGTATTGACTAAATTAAAAAATTTCAAGGGATGAAAATAGATTACAGCGTAAAAAAGAAATTGTTTATAATTTTTTTACAAATTACGCATAATTTGATTACAGTATTACTTTTTTGATTATTATTTTCATAACACCGAACTATGGAGCTGATGAAATGTAGAACGCGTTTATTAACTCGTGAAGAGACGTACATCTAAATCTCTTTTTCAAAATTTGATCTTTCAAAACTAACCAATCATAACCTTTGATAAACATGTGTGAATACTTCATGGCTGCCCTTATTTTGGTCTTTGATATGTTTATGAATAAGAAGCTTATGCGATGCAATGAATGCTAAGAGAAATTGTGTGACAAGAAACTAAACTATGCAAGGAGTTTAATAATGCTCAACTTGGATAAGATACACTTGTAAACGTAAGGCGCCATAAACATGGTAATTGGAGCATTTTTGCATAAGCATGTAATTCAAGGCCTCTTGATTCATATTTGATGTGCGATTTAAAGTTTTGGACAGCTCTAATGCTATACCCAACATCATTAAGAATCTGAACCACAAGAGGTGTTTAGGGGTATCAATCAAAAGGCTCTTTAAGACTAAAGTACACGGTAAAGAAGACTGTGAGATGGGCAAATAGTTTTCATTAAGAAATCTCTCCTAGTTAAATTGAGAAAAAACCAGCTTTAACACCCATCAATCAGCACATTATTAAACGGTTAGGGGGAAATTGAAAAATCCCACCCTTCTTAAGCTGGACTTATCCAATTGATGGAATTGTAATCTGAATGTGTACATTTTGCCATGATAAGAATACAGAGGGAAGAGAGCGGATCGTTGAACTAGTAAATGGAGAATGCCATTATATAATATGAATCTAAAACGCTATTGGTTACCAACAAATAATAGAGGAATGAGGTTTCCTTCAATGATTGATAACAGAGAAAGCCAATGTATTTATAATTCTACATTACGGACAGAGAGGAAGGTTTTATGGGGGAAGAATAAACTTTTAATAAACGTTAATTTTAACCCACTCTCTTGTGTGACATGTAAACTACATAAAATTTGACTCGTGTGTACTTGATCAAGAGTGAATATATTGCTAGGGAGATAATCATCTCTAGTTAAGTGTGGTCAAAGTTTAAAAAAAAAGTGAAAAATTTAAATATCTACGCTGTGTGGGACAGACTATGATTTTAAATTTAAAAAGATTAGTGAATTTAGTCAGTCATTAAATCTCTGAAAAAAAAGTATAAATTTTAACAAGCTTAAAGTTCCATACCAAAAATTACTTTTTAGAGCCCAATGGATTTTCTTCATGAAATAAAATCGAATTTCAAGTCTCAAAATACTTAATCACAAGCGTGCACACTAGAGCACTTCTTTTTGAAATAAGATCACGAGGAATCGCTTTAGATTGCTGAATTATATGATGAAGAACTAATTCTGAGGCTATTTCTATCTTTCGTGCGCTTTAAATCTATCTACCATGGTCGAAACTCTGATGTGTTAAAAATCCAAATAGCCGCCACCGATTTTTTCGATTTTTAAAGGATACTGAATGGAAATATCGATATATTCTGTTCAGGCAAATTGTTCCGCTCCTAAAGAAAATCAGATTGTTTGATAAATATTCTCCATTTAGATTTCGAGATTCTGTCTAATTTTTAACTGGATATCGCGCATCAGTCACATCTTCCTAACAAAAGGCTTTCATGTAGTTCTCAAATATTACTCCTATCTCTCACAAAATGTTTACATAGTCGAGAAAATCCCGGTTTTAAGTTTTGGCGCAAGTTCAATTAATTTGAGTACGATTTCCATACGCAAATTATTTTGGCCTGTTTCCAACACCTAGAATAAATGATTAATACACAGTTCTTCGTGAAATCATGTCTAGATTACGATTTTGAGCGATCTAAAAGAGGTAAAATGAAAAAGCAGTGCCCTAGTGTACACTTTTAAAAAGGCTTGGACTTCAAAGGGAGTCTTGACAAATTGAATTACTGAGGTCCGCCTATGACATTGTTCAAAATGTGCCCCCCAGGCTCTTATTCAAAGAGATCCTCAACTTCCAGATAAGGATACATTTTCGCATTAATGTGAAAATTATTCAAGAATATAAAGTGAAGAATATATTGAAGGATCTGGCATTTTTTCTAATGACCGACGCAAATTCAAGATCGAGTGATTTCAAGAGAATATTTTCTGGGCATTGATGAATAAAGACTGATTTAGAAGAGTTATCAAAAACTGACTCTTTATAGAAATTCTTCAATCAAAAGATTTCTTAATAAATTCTTAGAAATGAAAGCTGTTTCAATTTTTTTATGAATAACAACCATTTTTAGTTATCTCAGTTAAATTTTGAATAAAAATAGATGTTATCTTTCCGACTGCATAATTACTTTTTGTCAGACATGTCTAAATAAAAGTTGGAATGCTTCTACAGTAGGGTTGGGATTTATCGCGTTAAAACCCTAGATTTAATTTTCATAGAAATCTTGAAATGTTAACTGATTTGAATGGAATTGAGAGTTTGAACAAAATCTTGGACATAATGTTGAAAATATTTTCATGCTTCAGGCAGACAGATGTTACTATAACAGCTCATCATTAAGGTGGACAGATTACAAATTCGCATTTTGTTAAAAAATTATAATCTGGCCCAAAAAGAGGGTACAGTGCATAGCAAAGTTGTACTTTACTTTTTTAAACATTTTTATTAGCTTTTAATCTTGAAGAAAATAAAGGTTTTATCTGTCTGGAATGGAAGCATTTGATAAATTAGTTTTTTACAGACTCTTGCAATCAAACTGATAAACCGTATGACCCCTAATACGATATCTTCTGGGTCAAAAGTTTAGACTGAATCCAACATCTACTGACGAGTAAGGAATTTCTGAATGAATAATTTCAATCTAAATTAATAGTAAAACTTTGTTTATAAATTTGAATGGGAAGTTGAATCCAAAGCATTGATAGAGAGGCAAGGATTTTTATCGATTTATTTTGTTTTCTTTTCTAAATTGCTGTAACTAGAAAAAGAATTATAAATTTTGTCTCCACGTATCTTTACAGAGCGATAAAATTACCAATTCACGCACGATGATGGATTTCTAGAGAATGATTCATCCATATATATTCTCTCTCTTTCTCTTTGCGTTCAAAAATATACAAATTCACCCACTCATTCCTTCTCTGGTGTAGTATCTTGCTTTTGTAGTTTTATTTATTTATTGTCAATTTTATGCAATAAATGTACATTTTTCTCAATTCTTATCTCTATCCTAATACACCATGAAATGTATTCATGCTGTGAGAAAAAAAAACATAAATTTCAAGGACCGATCTCTAGGGGGGAGAGAGGATTTTCAATGATCATTCAAGCGTAAACTTGGGAATAAATAGAGAAGAGAGGATATCCTACGCACGAAATCTGAGTCAATATTTACAATCTCAACGATGACCCTAAAAGACTGTTTGAATCTTGAGAACAAATCGATTTTACCTCGATTTAAAGACGCAATCAAAAGAATAATTGTTTAATCGTTAAAGGTAGAAAAGAGTAATGTACCGAGATGATAGCCACGATTTTATCATATATAGTATTTTCACGTCAAAAAAAACAATGAAAAATAACCATCTCTGCGTACTTTAATTGCGAAACGTTTGATAAAGAAATGGTTATGAGAAAGAAGAGATTATTAATTTGGATTTTTCACAGAGTCTTTGAATGAAAAAAAATTGTGGATTCACAGGTTTGAAAAAAAAGAACAGAAGTTAATCTAAACACCATCTCTATGAGAGAGACAACAGCATTTCATAACATGATGCTTTTCTAAGAATGTTTATGACTAATAAAGACAAGCTTTTGTCAAGGTCAACTTTTATTGACTTTTACTTTGTATGGGAGAAATATTTTCATGTGTGCTTTCATTATTAGTAGAAGAGACAATTATTTTTTATTTTCTAGATTTATATTCTCAAATGAAAAGTCGAGTAACTAAGATGGCAAATTTGTCATCACAATGAAGAGAATGGTCCCTGAACCAAGATATTTTTTATATTCTACATAATAATTTTTCCTGCTAATTTTATTATTAAATTTTGCTTACTAAACTTTCTTTTCAAAAAAAGTGATTTCTTCCCGGCTGCTATAGAAAAAATAGCTTACATTACCATCGGTTCTAAGAATATTCTCAAGAGTCAAGTCTTGTTGATCGATATTTTTGAACCAAGTCATGAGAATATTACCTTTTAGCGGAGTAAAGCAAAAATTTGTAACAGAAAAGATAATTTCAAACAACGAAAATGAGACATTTTGCGTCTAAATTTATTAATGTAACCATTTTCATAAATTCTCTGTTCATTAGAGGATGTTAATCCTGAAATTAACTCTGAAGGAAATTAACAGATGACCTCTTCGATAATATGATCAAGATATTTAGGGAAAAAATTATTATACAAGGAAAGTAATTTCATCTTCTTCTAATTTCAAAATTACCAAAATTCGAAAGATGAACTAATTTTGAAAAAAGGAAATCACTCACAATTATTCTTTTGGCCGTGATGACTCTGGGGAATCATGTGTCCAATTACGTCGTAATCGTCATTATTGTTGCAACCGTTCATAGAATGATTTCCGTTATGCGTCAGAGTCTCAGTGGGAGCGTAATGCATCGAAGGGGGAGCAGTGGAGGCCGCAGTCGCTGGATTACTAGCACTGCTGACACCAGATGATGAAGCGTATGAATTCAGGCTTCCGCTCCCGTAGTGATAATTGGATGTGTTTTGCAGAGCGGCTATGGAGGACATTTGACGCTGGTGGCTGTTGTGCTCAATGTGGCCGGCATTTGTTGTCGCCGATGGAGAGGAGTATTGACAGACCTGGCCGTTTGAATTAAGGGGTCCCTGGTGGTTGCTAGCGACGATTGTACTTGAGTAAACACTTGAACGTAAATTTCCATTGCTACCGTTGCAGATTTCTTCCTTTTTCTCACTCGAATAATCGTTGCATGCCTAAATTAAGTGTTTCCTTGTGATTTGGCCAACAAAAGTTCTTGAGAATGAAAAACCACTTCTCGGTCGTTCAATTACTTTTCTTAATAAAGAATCATGACTAACTTATTTCCCAAATTCCTATTTATAGTCGAATAAGGACTAATAATAATTGCTATAATATCGAAAATTTGCATTAAAAACCAATATGCTAATTAGAATGTGGTTTGTTTTAGGGTTAAAACCACTCGAGTTAAAGTACACAATAATTGAAGAGCCACTATGTTTTTTCATTCAAGAAGATTAGCCGAACAACGAGTTTAACTTTGGAAGAGCCTCTCGCTCTAATTAAGGTATCGAATAATTTTGTTATATAGAAATGCTTACATTATTCTCTGGTAAAACGTATTGCTTTAAGCTTTCGATAATTTGAATTATCGCCTTGTTAAATGCGTCAGAGTCTTTATTTTCCGAAAAGTGTAATCCATAGACCTGGGAGTCAGTGACATCACGCCATTGTTGAAATTGGCCATACGACTTGTACTTAAGTCCGGCCTTAATGAAGGAGTTTAAGACGACGGTATTATCCGGTTGACGCCAAGCAACAATTCGATAGACTTCAGAGTTCTCCCTCTTGAGAATCTGAATGCAAGAGAGTGCCTGTACGTCGCCAGAAGGTATCCAAGTTTGTTGAGCTTGCTTGAAAACCAGTACAAAGGCATTGACAGTGATTATAGGCAATTCACGAAAAGACATGTCGCCGAAATTATCCAAAGTGTTAACTGAAACTTCAGATATTCATAACAAAGATTCAAGGAACGCCTTCTACCTTTTAAAATGCACAAATGATTTTTGATTGGTCAACAGTGCATACACAAACAAAAAAAATTCAAAATCGAGGATAGGGTTGTTTAAATCACTCTACATAATGGCAGACAGATTGACTGAATTGCAGGACGCTATAAATATACAGGCTGAGAATTTTTGTAACGCCATCGGTGTCATCCAACTTGCAGCACAACCGAGCTTCTTCTCCGACTTTAACTGGGTCAATAGACCTATTAAACCCGAAATACAAGAGATCCTTGATAACCAACCAACTGAGGACACGTGCAAAGAATTCTCTCAACTTATCACCAACACAGCTAAGCAAATAGACGTCTTGATTAGTTCTCTGCCAGAAGAGGATTTTAATGTAAACTCAGATAAAGCACAAGTCACAGCTTATATCAACGACTACAGAAAAGAGGGAATTAAACTTGTTGAATTAATCAGCACACAGCTTGAGGAACGTCTACTCAGCGTACGGAGACTCTTGTCAAACATTTCACGGACCCAATTAATCCTTCAGAGCCTCGAGAATGAATCACAACGCTAGCGTATATGACATAAGCATACATATGAAAAGTCAGTGGAATATCTGGCGTTATTACTTTTTACAAACCTTTTTCGTTGTTATTGCCAACGTCTTTCTGAGGAATCTACTTCCTAAAACGCTGGAGGTCCTCGGTAGTTTATTTTTATCAGAAGTTCGTGAAAGAAAGAGGCTCGTTTTCCAATTAAAAGGGGAGCTTTCCGGTCTTAAAGAACAAATTAAGAGTCTAAGTATTACTGAACAATTTGCACTGCATTCAAAGTGCAAGAGAAAGATTAATGCTTGCGAAAAGCAACTCAATCAACTTATGGTTAAGAAGAATTCAGATGGAGCCAAGTCGAATCTTTTCCTGAAACTTTTGATGTTTGTTATGCAGTCCTTTTCCTTCTCCTACATGATTTCCCTGGTGCCTAGTTCGCACTTTTTTTCAGAGTTGCTGATAAATGAAGAATTGGTGAAGGACTCGTTCTCTCCAAAGGGTTTATTCTACGCTCTGTACCTCTTTTATCTCATTCCGACCTGGATTTATGCCATTTTCATGATTTCTCTCATCAACAACCCCATGAGGATGATTGAAGACCGACTGTTCCCTAAAAAGGCCGAGCAGAGTATCCTATCCTCTATCATGACCATTATGACTTCTTCGCCAACAATGACCAGAGGTGCATATCCTAACCCGTTCCAAGTGGCTAATCCGAATGTCGATATTCCAGAACCCACCTTTCATCACGAGCCCCTTGATTAAGGTTGAATATTTTTAAAATAAATTATATTTCTTTCATAATTTTAATATATTCAAAAAAATGATCACAAGGGCTGAAAAGTGGTCTACGCTTCTGCTTTAGTTTTTTTAACTTTACCCTTCCAAAACTTGGCCTTACCACTAACTTTGCCATTGGAGGTTTTCTTTTTGCTGTTGTTTTCAAATCCATTCTGAGATTGTTTAAACTTTTTCTTGTGATCACTGCCCCCATTTTCATCTCCCTGACGCTTATTGTTAGTGACAACTTTGGCTGGAGCCTTTGTGGACTGTGTGGCCTTGCTAATCTTGCTGGTGTCAATGGTAACCTTGGGTTTATGCTCTAGGTTGATGTACTTTTTCAGCCAGCCGTCACTATTCTCCTTGTAAAAGTGTATCTTGAGGTTTCTGGCCACGTAGTAACCCGGATCGGGAAACTCACAATCGTAGATTGTTAAGGAGAGCACTTCGGCTAGGTTGAGTAGCCGCTCTGGAACGACCTTGCTCAATTCATTCTGAAGGGCTAGCATGGCTGACCAGATGGTTTCGATAACTCGACTGCCAAACTTGTTTACGGCCAATATCGGTATTTTCATCTGAAAAAAATCGAGCAATAATTGAAAATATTTTAATTTAAAGAAAAATTAGATTGAATAATTACGTTAAAAAATATTTCGACACTAAATTGATACTTTACTGGAGTCGAGTTACTGATTTTTTCGTCCACTCTCTTTATATGGAGAGAAAATGTGGCCTTTTGTTTCCTAGTTCTTTGTAATTACGAGAGAGTGTACTTTAATTTACTAAAATAATTTAAAATTTGCCTCTTGATAAAAATTAAATACAATTTTTTTAATGATTTTATAATGAGCCATGAATAAATTATAAAACCTTTTAATTTTCCAAGTACCCCCCCATTGTTTACAACCTCTTATTGAGAAGCAAGATTTATGAACGTGCATATTTAAGAAACTTTTGTCAAGTTAAAAACTCACAATAAATCTATCGAGAAGATTGACCTTTGACATTCCACTGACGGCGGGAGACTTGAAAAAGACATCTATCACATGGTTCAATTGGGGATGCTGGGCCCAATGCGTCAATCGATTCTCCTCCATCGACAATATGCTGAGTTCCAAGTCCTTCTCTTCAGTATCCACAGCGAGCAGCTTTTGAGCAATGAGACATCCAGGCATTGTAACCTTATTTAGACCGATTGCAATATCTGGAAGAGGGTCCCCCTTGTGATTCATACCAACAATCTTTCTAATCAATTCATCTCCCTTGCACCCATTTTCATTAAATAATTCCAAGACTTTTTTATAAAGAAGAGATGAATGTTCATCATCAATGTCATTACAGACCCCGATGAGGATTTGTATGAACATGTGTTGATTAAGTTGAATGGCCTTTTTAAGTAAATCCTGTTCAAGTAGGCTGTGTATAATATTCTTCCGAGTGGCATCACCACCATTTGCTAGGATAGGACCGATTAAGTAGCTAGCTACATCTGATTGGACAATCTTTTCTAGATTAGGAATAATGTGCTTCTTTGAGAGTTGCTTGATGAAACTCTTCTCGGATACCTTAACCAGTGTTTCAATGAACATGCAGTGAGACTTTGAGGTAAGAAAGAATGGTAGGCCGTTTGTTTCTACAAAGAGTTCTTTGGCTTCCTCGAGGTTTGTGCAGAATTCTTGGAAGAAGGCCACGTCTCTCTTGGAAATTACACAGAGAAGGTATTGTATAAAGTTGGAAGTATAGATGTCGTTGAGAATCTTTGAAAGCTTATTATGGGAAAGAAAGGATTTCTTGAGCTTTTCAATTCTCTCGTCAACGTGCAAGTCCAGTGGCTGGGTTTCCTCTTCGAAAACCTTGTCCTTGTTAAAATAAACGCCACTGGCAATTGAGATGTAACTCGTCAGGGTTGTCTGTTTATTCTTGTCAGAGAGATATTGTGGGTAATTGTCGTAGAGTTTATTCATGAACTGGACGACATTCTTGACTATTAAATCATCATCAATTGATGAAAATCTGGAGAAAGCTCTCAGAGTTTTGAACAAGAGGAAGGTTAGATCAGTCTCTAGGAGGTAGTCAAAGTCATTGAAAAAGTACTTTAAAAGAGCGAGGATGTCATGAGGATTCGCAAAGTCAATAGAGGTTTCAAAGAATTTGGAAATCTTAACTTTACGAAGGGTTGAAAGGGGTAGGTCGATGAGTTCCATAACTTTTTGGTGGACAATATTCTTCTTGCTTTCTTCATCGAGTTTAGCTATGTTGGGGAGATTATCCAAGAGAACTTGAAATTTATCAATTTCACCCTCGTTGTCTATGTCAAATTCATCGGATTTCATGTTGATAAATTTGAATAATATTAAGATTAAAACTAGCAGACAGATTATTTATTAAATATAGAGTTTGTTATTTTAGTATTTAGTAAATACTATTTTCAAAATAGCCTATCAATGATATTATCATTATGATGTGTTGTTGTTTGTAGATTTTATTATGCAAAAATAATTATCTGAATTGATTTAACATGAAAGGTAAATTTGTATCAATAGTTTCAAGCAGCTTCTTTGGAATAGATTTGACTGAACAGTCATTTGAAGGGATCTGGTAATCTCTGGAGTTGTAAATCACATTTTTGTAGAATAAATTTGCACTTTATTATAAAGTCACAGATGAACGATGAGAGAGTTTCAAGTGTCTCCGGATCCCTATCAGGGGGAGTATAAATTAGTAGGATATAATGTCTTGAATTATGAAGGTTGAATGATAAACCAAGAGCATCGTT
>JJOG01003600.1:0-11206 GCA_000715275.1 Gyrodactylus salaris
CCATTATAGCACCTCATGTGAACCCGAAGAGAGTTAGACTCGGCTACGAAACTCAATTCTAAGAAAAAAAAAGAGTATTCTTTGCTTTTAAACTGTCAACCTACTTCAGCCGCTATTGAGAGAAGCTTTTCAAAAGTTTCTTTCTGTCACAACAACAAAACCTTTAAATAAAGAAAATGTTAAAAAAGGGTTTGATTAAATAAAAATAACTATTTACATGATTTTCAAACTTGCTTATAGCAAATGGACTACTATGGACTATTTGAGCCGTAAGAAATGGACTTTTTTGGGTAGCCCTAATCAGTCGAAAATTAAACCACTATTTAAAAAATGCATATGCTACTGTGAGTTGAATTACGCATAATTACTACTCTGGTTTCGTTTGTTAACTTGAGTAACCCTGACTTCGGCGCAATAGTCGAATTTGCCAAAGACTTAAATTTTTTGTACCTGTTAACTCATTTCAGAGTGTTTGAAAGATTAATCGAGATCTCTTTTATATCACGCTGTAATACAGCAGTGATTTAGTCTAGAAATGTAACAGCTCAAGAATATTCAGTAAAGGATAGCAATGAATCTAAGCAGATATCTCTCAATTTTAATCTATCAAAAAATTCGATTTTTGCTGATTTGGGTATTTTGAAGGATATTTTAGAATCAAAGACGTACATTTTCCCCGAGCAGATATACTGAGTCATGGAGAATCAATTTTGAAAGCAATTTATAAAAATCTAAGCACAGTCCCACAATAACAGATAATAAAAAAAATAATATTATGTCCTCAAATAAATTATATCTATTTACATATTTTTAATTTAAAAAATACATATTTTTGGTAGCTCTGAACATCACGGTCCGAGGAATCTATTTATCTTCATACAGACAGTTGGATAGTCAATGTGTGTAAGTATGTCATTCTATAGAATGACTAGCCAATGGCTGTATAAAAGATCCACATTCATACACATCGACTGAAGTTAATAAAATCAGTTTGTGTGATGGTTTAATTGTTGACTCGTTCTTGGAGTTTTTTTTCTCAAATGATTCCAAGAAATTGGATGCTATAAGTGGATATCAAGTTCTCTTAAAGCATTCCATTCGATAATCATATAACGCTTGTCAAATTTCACAGAAATTTGGCATGAGAACTCCACACGACCATTGGCTCAGCAAGAAATATTCCCTAAAGTATGACATACTTACACACATTAACTGTAACATATATAACCTCTCCTATGTGAGGACTTAAATAACTTTTCTTCATACATTGTATCTAGAACGGATCATTTTCATTATTATCTGTATACCCCAAAACTCTAAAATTATCCCTATAACTGTACAGATTCATATAGTATTTTTACTCTAACCACATCTTGATGTAGACATTTGGTAGGCATATTTATCTTCAAAAATCCTTAATTATTGAAGTATAAGTTATTTGAGAAATAATATGAAAGGAATTTCATATATTTAGAAAGGTTTGATTTGGCGCCTAAGAATAAACGAATTTCACTTAGCGCCTAGAAGAATTAGAAACGCAAAAGCATTTCTTTCAAGTTTTGTACTTATTAAAACAATTATACGACTGAAGATCCTAAAAGTCCAGCCATTAAATCGATAACAAAACCCTTTGTGAATAATCTATTCCGCATTTTAGGTAGACTCCATATAAACAAAGTCCTATTTATGCGATTCAATAGTCTGCGGAATACCTGGAAAAGATCAGCCTGAAACAACCAATTTTCCGATTACGACACAGAACGAGATTGATCTGTTTTTTTTCCTTTCTTAGATCAGGGAAGGCGTAAAGAAGTGCTCCCCTATAATCATGATATCTCGTGAGTTAGATTCAGACATCCTCCCTCCTCAAAACAGGTTTACTTTGTAAATAGTTTCAAACCCTCCTTCCCCATGATAACCCCTCGTGTGAACCCGAAGAGAGTTAGATTCGGCTATGAAATGCAACTCAAAGAAAAAACCCCAGTTTTTTTCAAGAGGCTTTTCATTTAAATTTGTGTCTTGGCTGAGTTTATAATTCACGCATATAACTTAATAGAATAACGTCTGACAAAAAAGATCTTATCAAGTTTGAAATGTTAAAATCCTTGATGTACTTTAGATTTTGGAATATTTCTAGACAAATGATTGATAAGTGATGTAACAGCTTCTACAAATTCAATGAGTGTGTGTTTGTTCCGTGCAAGAAAAACTGTTTTCCCTGACATTTCAAGTAATGAGAGTTAGCAATTAACCTTCTGTTAACTGTTGCCTGTTTAGCCATGAAAGATGCCTGCCCTAGGCGTAAAATCTACATTTATTTATGAGGTTGTGTGTAAAATTGTTCCCCAACACAACGCTAAGAAATCCTTTGTTTGCCACATTGAGGTTATCGTTGCAGAATATCTCGATACGAAATTTTGGCATAACTTTGCCTCAGAAGATTTCTGATCAAATGTCGGTCAAATAGCAATCGATATTGGTAAAAAAGTTGACTCTGTGATCAATTAAGACAAAAATCCATGATCACAGATCATTAAGGCAACCTAATGTTTTTGGCCAAATTCATAAGGGTAAAAAACACATATTATGGTGAGTCTTTGAAAGCATATATTTTTTCGTTGCAAATTATGCGTTTTGATCATATTTATTATAATTCTTTCAGAAGAAGGATTCTAGAGCCCAGAAGATACTTTTATCCGTCTAGGTTTCTGTCTAACAGGGTTTAGTGTCAAAGCTAACTGTAGTAAAAATGATTTATTAACAAGAAGTTTTGTAAGAACACTTATCTAACTATTTTACCCTCTTTTTTGGTAAATGTAGAGTTTTTGCAAGGTTTATCGACAATTTCTACGGTGCTTCATCGTATCAAGTGTTAATTGAAAAAAAGTTAATCTCATAATAAGGATAAAAAGTGGTGGAAAAAATAGTCGACCACTTAGATTTTCTTGTCAACCTTTGCTTCTTATTGCATTTGATTGAGTCTAGATTTGATTGATGTGTTGTTTTCAGAAAACTGGCCAATAAGAGCAATAGCAAAGAAACTTGGTCGCTCTCATTCGACAATCTCGAGACATCTCAGTCTGAGGAAAACCAAAGAAACGATAGGAAGACCTCAAAAAGTTTATAAGACATTTAGAAAGTATAAAAGCAACAATTTCAGATCTTAACATAGATGTAAAAATTGTGAGAAAAGAGGATGGTATAATCTTGAGGAGGAACAATTCCTTCTCTCCAATCAACACGAAGAGGGGCCTTGTAGTTTCCCTAGGCAAGAGAACAAGAAGGTTGGTGTCAAAAGAGCTATTGGAAGTTGAAAATCTGATGACGTGGGAAGCATTCCTGCAATTATCAGCCTGCTATTCAAAGGTGACGCCCTAGCTAACACGTTCAGACGGAGAATCAAAGATTATTTCAAAGCCACCTTTCCCGAGAAAGACGTAAGAGTTATCTTCAAAACACACAAACTCTTTTCTAACAGCTCGAAGGACCCACTTGAAAATTTCAAAACATGCGGAGTAGCATACAGATTCTCTTGTCCCTGTGGGGAGAAGTACGTCAGTCATACGACCAGACGACTGGAGGAACGGATAGATGAACACCTGCATATAGGAAATCACATCAGAGAACGCAAATGTGAGGTTTCCCCGAAAAAAATTGAAATTGTTTACAAAAACCATGGAAACATTGCAAAACTGAGGATAGCCGAAGCATTTTTCATTGAGAAAGAAAAACCATACAAAAAATCATCCTAAAAACCCTAGCACAGACATGGCCGCATTCGATCCCCTCTCACTCATCCCAACCCACCCAAGTCAGTGTTACTTACATAGATGTGACTTTCAGAACGTTAAGAAATTACCTCGCTTAAGACAATAACTTTTTTTTTTGCAAGCATTCTCGAGTCATTTTGTTAGAAACTGAACATAAAGTGAAGAGATTGCAATGGGCTGAAGAGATGATTAAACATTTCATCAATTGGAATAATATTATCTTTAGGGATGAAAAAAGATTAAACGTAGATGGCCCAGATGGGAATTCTCACTATTGATGGCATATAAATGATTCCCAGCAAGTCTGTTCGTCAAGAAAATTTGCTGGTGGATCAGTCATGTTTTGGGCCACTTTTTCTAGTGATGGAACTAGTTCAATTGTGAAATGCCCTTCTAGAATGAATTCTGAAGGATATCAAAACATTTGAGAACACTATCTTCTCCCGTTCATTGCAGCACATGATCGAGATTCGATTATATACCAGCGAAAGGAATGCACATTTTAGTAAGCTCTTCTTATGGGACATCTTAAGGGAACGAGTTTACGGAAATAACAGACAGTTTTCGAGAGAAAATTCCAATAGCTCAAACAACGAACCCGGTTAACAGTATGGGTAACAGAATACTGTATTTATAAGAAAACAAGGAAAAATAAATTTCTTATTTTTAATACACATTTATTCAAATGGTCGACTATTATTTTCACAATGTAATGAGTTTTGAGATTAAAATCTAATTTCCCACCAAATATTACCTTTTTCTAGACTTAATCAAATGCAATAAGGGGACAAAGGTCTCAAAACATACTTGATAAGAAAAAAAATAGATTTGCTAACTGTGAACCAAGAAAAAGAGAAAATCTAAGTGGTCTGTATTCATAAAATAATTTCGACTTCTCAAAGTTGTGAAAGTCTAGAATTTTAATCAAGAAAAAATTCTTATTTTAGTTTTCTATTTGACAACTAACAATCTACATCCAAGAAGGGACAAAAGGTTATCAAAACGTTAATTTAGAATACTCACTGTCGGCACATAACGTTTATATCCAGACATGTTTATAACAGCTAGCTTGTACGATTGTGGTCTGCTTGCCAAACGTAATTCGAAAAATAAAAATAAAATTCCAAAAAGAGAATGTAGAAATATCCAGAAATTCCTTCCAAGCAACACAATACACAGATTCTCCCTTTTCTTCAATCTAACTGTCCCTCATTCGAGGGGTTTGTACTTTAGCAAGCTTGCAGAGAGGTAGAATGAAAATAACAGACTTTCAAGAATATTAAAGACAAAAAGTAGAAAGGGGACAGATATGAAATAATTGTCCCTGCACCAATCATTATCAACCTCTGATGTGGTGAAGATAGAAATCACATTTTAGATTATAGATCGTATATATTTACGATGTAGGGGGTTTGTTGCAGAATTTTGTGTATATCGCTTTAGTGTTGAAAGTAGAGGGAAGTTCGATGTAATACAAAAGATTCTCATAATAACACATATCTCATCCTATACATTACATCTGACAAAGTTCATGGTTTACATATGAAAGAAGAATGTGGTAAATGACAATATTTCTAGTTCACTCCTGTTGAAAGAAGATGCTGTTCAGTAGGGGGAGGGGATTCTATTGATTTTCATTTTTAATTTAAATTTCGATCTTCAAGTACATAATTTTGTATGAAAGAAACGGGCGCTAATTTACCCTCTTAGAAAGGGGAGAAAAACTTTTGAATTTTTTTGCCCGCCAAAATTATAAAACCTTGTTTGATTCAAATTTTCAAGCCTATTTTGATTGATTGGGTCATGATGAATTTTTGTAAAATCAGTCTGTTTAACCGTTACAAAAGAAGAAAAAATGTTGTTTGAATAGTTATTCATGCGCGGGTCTTTCGATGCAATCCCTAAGAATTTCATTCTTGACATACTTATGGTAATTTTACAAATATCTTCGCATCTAATCCGGGACATGCAGAGCTACGTCAACTCAAAAAGCATCATTAAGACTCCAAAAGAATCACTATGAGAGACTGAAACTAAGGAGCGGTTGTCAAAGAAGAAATCTCCCATGCCGTCAGAGTGCCTCACCCTCCTAAACGTCGTTCCATAGTTCCAAAGCAGACCAAGGGTCAAAAACAACCACTGGCCCTGAACCTTATCATCCATTTGGCAACATACACCGGTGATGTCCTTGAAAATCATTGGCTTTTTGCCTGACTTAAATGGATCGAAAATTTCATTCACTAAAGATTAAAAAATTACTCAAGATTTCAGGGTTACATCAAAGTTCCTGTTGGGATCCTATCATCTCTCTACATAGATCTCAAGGCTGATGGTTTAATGCTAACGAGAGACCGTTCACCTGAACACCGTGACTATCTTAAAAAAACTACTTACTGCTTCTTGGATTGTCAAAGCAGTAAATCCTCCTTCTGACCTAAATTCCTTCTTCGCCTCTATTCTTAATCCCTTTGATCTTGCTTCTCTTCGCCTTCTCCTAACACTTTCATTCCCTTTACACTTTCTGATCTTAAATATACTCATAATTCTTAAAAATTCCAAAAAAAATAGAAAAAACGATTTCTATGTCTCTATAGAACTAATTCTGTCTCTTCCTAATCTGTTTTTTGAAAATCGTATATTTTATATAGATTATAATTTATTGATAATTATCAATTTTGCTGTAGGCACATTCCTCTGGAGTGGTCCTTAGTTAAAATTCTCTCTATTCCTAAAATTAGCTTACCCCAAAATCTCTCTGACTTCCGTCCTATCTCTAATACCTCTATTATTGACTTACTTCTCTTTCAGCGTCTCTCAACTCAAAATTAAGAACATAGATTCTGTTGTTCTCTACCTAAATATCTCGAACGCCTATATAGTAGGCCAACCCCGCAAGAGTGACTTTCAAATTTCATAGCTGCCGAACTGAATATGTCTTCTTCAACAATCTCCAATCTGCCCCTACTGAAATCACGTCGGGTTTTCATCAAGGATCAGTCATTAGACCCTGGCTCTTCAACCTGGTTTTCACTGCAATTGAATCAAGAAAAAACTCAACAGCATACTTAAAATTTGCTGATGATACCAAAATAGTCAGACTAACTAAGCTATGTTTCAAAGAATTTCAAATATATGCATAAAATGTATTTAAGCCTGCCAATACTAAGATCTTCTTTCTCACAGAGTTTGTGAAGAATATTTCTCTGCAGCTTCAACTCTACAAATCGTTCATCTTGCCAGTCCTCGATTATATATCCGTGTTCAGCCTTACTGTAACAAACAAGACTCTAATCAAAACGGAAAACATGCAACGCAAATTCCTGTATTGGACATATTGCTAACTGCTCTATAAAGGAGCGCTTGCACAAGCAAACCTCCAACTACTACAGTGTCGAAGGATCAGCTATGCAATTTTCTTCAAATCAATGCGAGCATAGTTTTTTTTCTTACTTTTGAAACATGAAATTAGACATTAGCTTGTTATTCTACGAATTTAAATATGAAAATACTGCTTTCGAGTTAGAGTCTCTAAAAATTAGTTTAAGTGAAAAGAAATTTTTCTAAGGTTTAAATTATGTTCTATTAAGTCC
The DNA here is from genome assembly GCA_000715275.1 of Gyrodactylus salaris. Lineage (NCBI taxonomy): Eukaryota > Metazoa > Platyhelminthes > Monogenea > Gyrodactylidea > Gyrodactylidae > Gyrodactylus > Gyrodactylus salaris. Next base: position 7,361 of record JJOG01003600.1, read on the forward strand.
ATATTAGTAAATATTCAATAATAATTCTTTTTATAGTCCACCCTAATGTGATACAATTTCTATTCAAAAATCAGGAATAAAAGAAAATTTTCTCAGTTGGTGATTACAAAAGTTATTTTAATTCATAAAAACATTTGAGAATCTGAGGCATTTCAATCGAAAGGTAATTCTTGGGTCAAGTTTTTTGACAAAACGCTTCAAACTGCAAAATTTCGAAACCTACCATCATTGAACTGTAAGATAGAATTGAAGGCTTATTTAACTCTTTCATGCCTAACCTTAGTAAAAATTATTATTTCTACACAAAATGTCGTGTTTTATAAGCCAAAAAATGTTTTTTTCTTCATTTTTTTGAGATGTATCCTATGGGATACTTTAGTCATGAATATGACTTTAGTCTAATACTAATTAACGCTATTAATATTCATAATAAGTGAACTTGTATATTATATCAGGGGTATAGTTGATCCATTCATTGTAATGGATTTTGAAAACAGACTTAAACACTCTGGTTTTCTTCAGTCAACCTTAACTCTTTTACCGGATGCTGATGGCTCTGACGTGGAGCAAGAGGATTACGAATGTGAAGTTGATGTTGTAGAGAATAGTAAATCCATATGATTCTCTACACTGTCAAGCAAAATCAGATATGAGAAACAAGTTCAAACACAGCTTTCTCAGGACTAACCTCAATTTGCTGCAAGGCTCATCTACAAAGATCGGAAGTCTTTCGATGCTAAAGACCAAAAGTATCTGCAAACATTTGTGGAATGTCAGCAACAAAAAATCGTTATTCAAAGAACATAAACTATACAATGTTGAACCCAATTTCAAAATAAAAGTTCTATTATAAAAAAAAATACATTGTAATGAACTTTGAAAACAAACATTCAAAAAAATTTAACTGGAACTGTGACAATGTGTGCAAATAGATTAATGAAAGCTCCAATTATGAAACAATGAGGTTTGAAAAATGGCCCATTCTTGCCTTTAAGACAATATCTTCTAAAGTAGGAGTTTGTAACGTTACTACTTTTAAGTACTATGTTTAAGAATAATAATAATATTTTTCGTTGTAAACTTTTCAATGTAACTTTCCTACATAAGTGTCTATCCATGCTGGATCAAAAGTATATACTGCCTGAAAATGTGATAGTTTTACTCTGGATAAGTTTTTCTTTACTGTAATACAAAAACAGATTTTTTTATTTTAAAAACTGTTGATTAAACAGTGCTAAAGGATCAAATACAGTACTATGTTTCTATAAATGTAAAGATAATAATTAATTAACGTTAAGTTCATAAAAAATTTTTTTTGTAAAAATTAATCTATTGAATCTTTGTCTCTTCATAAATGTTTAGGATTCAGATAGACATATGTCCAACTGAGAATTAGAGCGTACGACTCCCACAAAAGAACCGGTATGAGGATTTGTACGGCAATCTTCTTAATTCTATAGAACAGAATCATCGTTAACACCAAAAGTATAAGAATTGCCGTTGAGTCGAGAGCTGCCTATGAAGAAGGAATAAAAATAACATATTTTTACAAATTGAAGAATTTAAACTCACACTTAGTAGTGAACGCAAATAAAAGTTTATTGGAATAAAACACCAATTAACAAATAAATGCATTCCATAGATGGTTAGAGCAATCCAAGTCTTTTTAAGGGAGTCTTGAAGGTAGATAATGTAGCTAGAGAAGCCCATAAGAAAGTAAAGAGTTGTCCACACAATACCGAATATCCATGCAGGAGGAGTAAATGACGGTCGAATTATTTCTGAATAACTAGATGATCTATCGATTGGGAAAATTTTCTCAAAAAATGTACTACCAAGCTGAGGAAGACTGAGAAAGAGCATGGCGATTAATATATCTGGCAATTTCAAATTCTCCAACATGATTATTAAACTTTAAGGTTAATTGTGAAATTTAAATGTAACACATATCGTCTATATAAACTATTAAGATGTACAGTTGATCATATTTTGTTTAAATATTGTAAATTTATGAGCAGTAGAAAAAGATTTCCCGGTGAGGACGATGATGATAGGCATAACCCCAAGAGCAAATCCTTTTGCAGAGCATGCATAGATATTACCGCTTTCGACATTGCTAACGGCGACAAGGGCAAGCAGAGGCCGAAAGATTGTCCCCCGGATCGGACTGCTTTGGGGCGTCACACTTGGTCTTTTCTCCATTCAGTCGCTGCCTACTATCCAATCAACCCCTCTTCAATGCACAAGGCAGCTGCTAAGAAGTTAGTTGATTCCGTTGCTGATCTGTATCCATGTCTCGAATGTGGACAAGACTTTAAATATCGTAAGTTATCGATTATTACTAAATTCAACTACTATAGATTGTGAGTATTTTCTGCAATTTATAGCTCTAATTTTCGGCTATTTTAGATGTGACCTGTTGATTATTAATAAATTTCTCAACGCTAGCTAAAAGGATTTCCTTACATTATTGTTTTATTTCTCTTAGAATAAAAAAATTTCTTTTTTGTTCAAGTTCGAAATATTTAGGATTTTCTTATTTTTATCGTAAGCAAGTAAAATGCTATAACTTGTGAATTTACGGCTTCTCTAAATTAGTATTTTCGAGAAATTTTCTCAAAAAAAATAATATCAAAAACTAATTATCGCGTGATAACAGGGTCTTTAACTAGGTATTATGAATTAAAGAGAAAAGAAAAAGACAGTTCCTTCAAAAAGGGTGTGAAAATGCGCTCATAACCCTCTTAACCTTCACCCGAGAAATATGAACCAATTTGCTATCAAGATTACACCTGTCTAATAACTTCTTTTACTTATAAGTAGCATGACCGAATTTGAGAATATTTTGGCTTACATTTCAAAAGTTGGCGCAAAAACCAGTATTTTTCCCTCAATAGTAGTATCCATTTTTTACAGAGATTGCACAGTATCCTATAAAATTGGACGACAGAGTCTCCCTCTCTGGCTGGATGTGCATGCAGCACAACTTTGTCAATAAGAAGCTGGGCAAGGAACTATTCGACTGCTCCAAGGTTGATGAGAGATGGAGGACTGGGTGGAAAGACGGCTCGTGCGATGTATAGAGAGGAATTTGGATAGAACTCTATTTAGTTTAATAAAATGCCCAAATTTAACAATTGTATGGGAAACTCTCATCAAATTACTACTCAATACGATGTTCCATATTTAGGTTAAAAGAGGAGAGATTTGTGGCAATGATTGAACAACACTAAAATGTGAGAATTGAGTTCATCTATTCCATTTATAAAATCGATCTGTGCCGATTTCTGATCGTTGAATCAAAATATCGTGTGAGAGGTTGAGTATAGAGGAATAATAAAAATATACTACATACAAATTATATCTACATATTAAATCTACTAGTTGAGCTATAGGAGGGAAGCACAACCTGTAAGATATATACCTAAAAATAGAAGTCTAAAATCAGATTTTCTAGATCATGTACGAGTCCTTCCTGTCTGGTGAGCGTTCTAGGATAGTCGTTAAACTAAGCTAAAAATCAGCTTTGAGTGTTATAAGGAGCAGCAAACAGGCCATTCAAGCACTTACTGATAGCAGCCTGACTATGAGCTTGCACTCGAAATGCAATGTTCATGGAATGGTAGCTTTTTTCCTCTCGACGTAATATGGCCAAATCAAGAGATTCGAGGCAACCTTGTATATTTGGTGCATTATTCAGACTAAACACCGGCGGACTGGTTAGTACGGGTGTGCGTAGATCCCACAGAGTTTAGACTCTAGATCGAGTCCTCTCACAGACATTCGATTTGTATTCGAAGCCGNTTCTTGATTCGTAGAGTTGCGGGACTCTCATCATGATAGGCA
>JJOG01003601.1:0-15282 GCA_000715275.1 Gyrodactylus salaris
ATAATCACAGTGTTAAATCAAAAGGGTATAAATAGTCATCATTCAGGATTAATGGTAAAATATATGAGCAAATCTGTTTTATGTTTTTGAATAGAAGTGGGGTATTTTAAAAATTATAAAAATCGGTTTATCACATAGTAAAAGGTAGTCATCGTTATTAAATAAGGAGAGTAGGGCATTACAGATGTCTTTGATCTTTAAGGAGTTGAAATCCGATAGATTTTTATTTAAGCTTTGGAGGAAAGGGCTAGTTATTTTCTGTAGAGAGTTGTACTTTGTTTGTTGTCTAGTGTTATGGTTGTGTGATGACTCATCACTGATGAGCCATCACATGCATTGAGTTGGAGAGAGATAGCGAAAACTTAGTCTGTGGCACCATAGTGGATGAAGGTTTGCTCGTGAGAGTGCATCGTTATATCGAAGTGGTCCAAAACAGTAGTATAAGAATCTTCGTTGAATACTTTCTGTTTTTTTGGAGCGTTCTTTTTCTGACCGAAAGAGTGAATGCTGAGCCATAATCCAAAACCGGTAGGATAAAAGCTTTGTGGAGTCGGAGTCGTAGAGAGAGATTTTTAATAAATTTGTACAGGAAGAACACTTGCGGCCTTGTTTATGTTACTGAAGTGCTTTTCAAATCCCAAGAGTAGTGTTCAAATCTTATTTTTAAACTTTTTAGACTTGTGAGTAGTGTTTATCTAAAGATAATTGTAGTAATTTGAAGAAATTTTATTTTCTTATTTGTTTTCAGCATCCTCTGTATTTCTCGAAACCGCAAGATCTGGATGATTTTTTCTAAAAAGATTATGATTATGGCGACTCTGCCAATACATCATTCTCTTAAAGATGAGCTAGGCATTCAATGTCATTGAAGAGAGATGAACGAAGAGCAGCTACATTTTCCGATGTGATGAAATAACGAAAGTTATAATATTTTTCACTCCTGAAGGAAGTGATAATATCTTCGAGGATCTGATAGCGAATTGAATGGTCCTTGTAAATGAGGGACGAGAATTTTGAAGATTTCCTTCTTCGGCTTCCAGAATGAGGTCTTTGTAATACAGGTAGTATTTCTAAATATGGGCGCTAGCCATCTCGCACGCCGGCTCGAATGGGCCACGATACAAGTCTTACGTATTTAGATCATTTTAGATTATTTAAGGATAAATATCATTTGTCATGACATTTTAATAATTACATGGATCGAGAACCAACCTCATCAGTGGCTGGTGAGTGAATGTGAGTTCAATTGTCAATGTATTATTTTCCTAATAACCAGTGAAATACTACTTAGAGAATGCACAATCGTCAAAATAGTCAATTCTCTGAGAACATGCCTAATGTCAAAGCAAAAACTCTCTTTTTAAAGAATAAATTTAATTTTATAATGGAACGATTTTTTGTGTAAGGGTCTTACAATGTTATAGTCTGCTCGTTGAACAGTAGGTTTGAGTCAACGGCCGGTCATAGTCTTGGAGCAAATTTGTTTGTTTGATTGTAAGTTTGCTTTTGATTTTCTTGGGACATCTGAGATTGCTTGTAACCTCTCGGAGATGGGAGTATCCTTGTTTGTTTTGAGTGTTATGGCAATGTCTGAGACTTGTATTCGTCTTCCCAGATAACGACAGGGTTGACGAGAGATTTCTGATCCAGATTGGGAACAGTGCACACCACATGTTGATAGGAACTAGTATTGGGGCCTCTCTAGTTTTTGAGGTGATGAGTATCTTCACTTCATGGCCAAACCCCAAATCTATTCGAAGGATGACAAAATCCAGCATGCCAAGATTAATGGCAACATAAAAATCTCTGCATTGACCTGAAATCGATGGGACCACAGTCACCAGGGACCGTTCTCCCCCATACCTCAAAGCCTCGTCTTGCACCTAGAGAGCCAATTCACCAAGTCAGCTCCTCACCACCCCCGGGCCATTCAAATATGAAACTCTCACTGGAATCTCAATACTCTCCTATAATCATTAAAATACCAAATACCAAGTTATCAGTCCATGAGGCCTCTCAAACTACCTCAACCCAACCTCAAAAAGACAAGCTGAGGACTCTCTCTCAGATCTCAGAAACCCTTCCTCATATCCTTCAAGGCTTGGGAGCGTCGAACCAGTTATTTCATACCACATTCCAGTGGTGTTGTTGCTCAGGTAAACTTCCTCCTCTGGAATGCTCACAACCTACTCACAAAAACCTCATTCTACAAACTCAAACAGATGATCCTAAAATATCAGCCAAACCTCATATGCATTACAGAATCATGGCTAAACGGTACAATCCCCTTTGATGAAACTTCTACTCCGTACGTGATGACCCCTCAAAAAGAGATGGCGGTGGTGTCATCTGCTACGTTAAATCGATTTGGACGCTGATCGACACCAAATCTCAACATAACATCTATGACATTGCAGCCTTATAACTTGAGCTCAATAATTATCTTTATTCAGAACCAACCCTCCTATAAGCCTGACCCCGCACCAGCTCATATCTTCCTTGACTACATGAATGAACTTAATCTTGAACAAATAGTTTCTGAATATACATTCCCCTGTTCTGAGAACTTTCTTGATCTCATGTTCACTAATGTCTCTAACCTAAATCTCTCTCCTGCCCTTAAACTTCCTCCCTAGCTTCTAACTTTAACTCCACTTCCTCTCACTTCTCTAAGCTCAACTCCCTAGAAGACTTAGGGCTTCAAGCTCTCTTCCTTAATGGCTTCAACCTAAATCTCTTCTCATCACTTATCTTCAGCTCTTCTCGTCCAACTATAAACTCTAGGAAATACAAATATTTCTCTCTTAGGGACCCTACCCTAAATTCTTCAAATTCAAAAAAGCGTATTTCTTCATATCCATTGAACTCATCAAATTACTCTCCTGCCAAGAAAATTTCAAACGAACGGTCCTTCCGATACCAAAAACTAACAAGCCCACTCTTCCCAAAGACTTCCGCCCTATCTCTAGCCTTTCAATATTGACCTTCTGCTCTTCCAGAGACTTAAAGCACCCCTCCTACCACTTCTATAGATCCAAGCCAACAGGGTTTCACTAAAATGAAATCAACTTCCTCAAACATTCTCTCATTCATTGATCACTTAAAAGATCTCAACCAAAGAAACATTAATGCTATTGTTTTCTATCTTTAAAAATCATTTGACAAGCTCTCATTCCAGGCAATCGCAGTCTCACTCGTTATCCACGATAAAATTCCTTTCATGCCACTCACGATACGTCCATCTCCATGGCAAGCATCTGATCTGCAGAAAATCTCTTCAGGTGTCCCTCGAAACTCAGTAATTGCTCCACTACTATTCAATCTAGCGCCAGTCCAATTAATCTTCGCTCAGACAATGTTCTGAAAAGGTTAAGTGTTTATGGAACCCCACCTCGGGAATTTGTCATGATCATTTATACCCTTTTTATTTTACACTGTGATTATTTTTATAAATATACAACTTCTATTTATAAAATTCAGCAATTTCTTTGAATTGAGTTTCATAGCCGAGTCTCAATTCGAGGAGGTAGGATACCGCAATATAATAGGACTTGAGGAACAATCCTCTGATGCTCTCTGGGCAGAATTAGATCATGCATGGTTAGTGTTTATCTAAAATTATCTCATACAGAGACAACCAAACATTCATGCCACTTTTGATTTGACCGCCTAATTCACATGGATGCAGTAAAACAAAAAAATGTAGACCCAAATATTGATAAACCCCAAATTAAAATATGTATTTTTATATTTACAAATCAATTATCCATTGTTAAAATAATAATTTATATATCTTTTTTTCAAGTCCTTAGAAAATTTTATCGAGAGATGATTCTTCATCGTTCTGTGTCTCAACGCGTTGTTCATTACAAATGATTAATTCTCTATTTGTGTCTGGAAAAAAAGAAAATTTATTAAAATCAAATATTTTAAAAAGCCTTGATTTATTACAATGAAATAAAATATAGGTCACTCTGGATATATTTAAAACGTTTTCAATTAAAAGGATAATAAGAAGCTCTACAAAAAGTAACGGCCTCGTCTCCTACATTGGGGGAATGATATTTTTCAAATAAATAACACAAAAGCATGATCCTGAATTATCGTGTCTACATTCTCCCCTTTTTCATAATGAAGTATAATCCTCTCCGATTCTATTCTACATGTCATAGACCAACCTTTCTTCATGTTTTTTTCTCCTGCTAAATATGTACACTGTTATATATTCGAAATGATACATTTTCACAATGTATAACCATCTATGGGGAGGTGTTCAATTGGTTTAATTCTGGATCAACATTTTCAATCGATCAATAGGTTTGTTATGTAATTATTTTCGTCTAAAACCTCTAAAACTGAAGGTATAGATTTCCGTCGAATTTTTATTTAAATTATTCCCACGCGCTCAAAAACACATGATTCTACCATTCAAAATTTTATATTTTGGCGCAAAATATTCTAGCCGCCAAGTTGGTGAATTATGAAAGATTAATTTTGTTTTTGTTTTCTCACAGCGAATCAATAGAAATAACTCGTTCTACAACTAAACAGACAACTTGGACCTTTGTTTTACACAAGTGCACGACTTTTAATTTACACACTCGTTTAAAATATTCTCACCAGTAAATTGATTATTGGGACAGTTTTGGTTGAAACGTTGAATTCCGTAGTAGTATTCATCTTCTGATATTGAAACGTTTCCCTGGCACACGCCACTATCGATGCTGTTCTGATATGAGTGGTTGAATGGGTCCTTTATTGACTTATTCTACAAAGAGCTACTCATTAGTAATGTTGTGAAATTATTTATCGAGTTCACTCTTCTTTTTCTAATTGAAATAGCAATTGATATTATGTGATCTTGTTTCTGAAAAGGATACTCTTTTTTTGTCAAAAATGCGACCATCTGCTCTCACAAACAGATAATGTGTTCTCAATAGAATATCATTCACTCTTAGTAATTTACTAATAAATTATAAACTCACATCTTTCATTATTGTATGATATGGACTTTCATTGTTCTTCAAACGTAATCTATTTGTCTTGAAATCTTCACTCTTTTCATATTTCTTCAAAAAGTCTTCATATGTCGAAGAAGAGTTTTTGTTGGTATTGTTATTAGCTTCGTACAAAATGTTTTCAGTAGCGTTAAGACTTGAAGTGGTTTGCTGTTGGTTCAATTGTAATTCTTGCATATCGTGTTCAAGGACTTGAAATGAGCTTTGTACCGTACTGGGATATCTCTGATGGTGTACTATGAATTGAGAGTTGTTTTGGTAAAAGTTGTCGAAGGGATAACTTTCCTGGTGATTATAGTGTTCTACGCTTTTATTGTATTGACAATGGGCTTGGTCCAATTCCTCTGGGGTCATGCCCCACTTTTGAAAGGCCTGTGGAATCCGTGGGTCGAACCAAGTTGTCTGCTGTGTCTTATGGTTGAGAAAGTAGACGCAGTTATTTGTATTAATTGCCATTTCATAGCCTTCAGGCATTTGGCATTTGGCGTTGTTCAAAACAACTCTCTGATATACTCTAATAAAGTTTATAAGTTCTTAAAGTGTCTTACTTTTGATGGAGTTTTTCGTTGCGAAATTCTGGTAAAATGAAATCCTGTTCCTTCTGCACGTCAAGACTTCTGTGGTGAGCGTGTAGAGGAAAGGGCGAAAGAGTGCCGAGTTGAGTGCCAAAGGTGGCTGGAGAAGATCTCGTCTTGGAATGACTTATATTCAACTCAAGGTTTTCATCACTCTTTTCCTTTGGGTAAAAGAAAGACTTTGGAAATCGTCTTTCTTTCAATGGACGATTGTTATTCCGTGCAAAGTTTGGGTTGAAGAGTTCTTCAAAGCTTTTCTTTGCTTCGTCATATTCGAAATATTTTACATTTGATGATTCTTCATGCAAAAAGTTGTCCATTATAGAAAAAATAATTAGTTTAAATTTGTATCTCTGCTCTATTTTGACAGTTTAAAGTATTCGTTTAAATAAAGTTGTTTAAAGTTTAAACAGTTTTTTGATTTAAATTTATTAAAAGTTTCAGTTCTCATTATAAATAGCACGTTTTTCTTAGGATCTTTGGGCTATTTTTGTAGTTTTTTCTACTTCAATACTTGTCATCACTTCATCAGAATCATCATTGTCAAGCATGCTGAACTTGAGAATTGCCTTTCTTAATCTCTCAAAGCTCTTGACATCTACCTGAACACTGAGAGAAATCAATAATCAAAACCTCACTTTTTTCCTCTTAATTGGAGGGTGAGAATTTCAATTTCATTTGTTATCCTCTTCATTCGACTGTCCAAGCTATCAACGGTTTCCTCGTCTCCACCGACAGTAAAATTATATCTCTTAAGATTAATAAAGCAACCCATTGACTTACTTCTGTTGTAGACATTCTTGACTAAAAGAAGTAAAATTTTAAAATTATTCAACTCACATTAACGCTCGCGCTTTTTGATCTTTAAAACAAATTAATTACATTTTTACACCTCTCAAGATAAAAAACAGCACAAACCTTCTCTTTCTTATAACTGGGGTTGGTGGTTTCTTAATCCTTTCTTCATTCTTTAATTTCTTCTCTGGCGTAACAAACGTTGAGCCTACGTATTTATGCTTCACCTGGCCCCCACCGGGCTTAGAAAACAGAATTCAATACATGATTGCAAGACTTGTTGCAAAACTAACCTTGAATGGTTGTTTAATCCGATGTATATTTGAAGGTCCATTCCCCGCACTAGACGCTCTAAGCTCAACAGAATCTTGATTATCAATATTCTTCTGGATGAAATTTATTAAGCCTGGCCAGCAGTCAATAATGTTGTTGGTGTTAACTCTCGTAGAGCTTGTCTTTTTCCCGTCAAAGTTTAACCAACGAAACTTGGGAAAAATAAAAATAAGCGATTTTAAGCAAATACTTCATAGATTAAAACTAACATGAGGCGTACGGTATTTGCTATTTTTCACAATAATTTCTGTTAGCGAGATTAGTGTGTTGCGTTCAATGTCATAGTTTCTCCTCAAATCGAGAACTATCAGCGTCTTGTTCGGTAGCAGGCTCTTACAACCCAGGTAATCTGGCATTTTCAGTTTTCCTTTGATATAACTATCCCAGGAGAGGGCGCCTTTCTCAGTAATCCCGCAATTCTGAAGGTCGATCGCTTCCACCCAAATATTGTCGATCAACGATTCAATGAGGTAGTCGCAACCTTTATCTCCGAATTCGGAATTTCGGTTCAAGGAAATCCTAACCAAGCCAACCAACTCATTAAATTGCGTTGCATTCTGACGCAAGGAAACCTTCCAGGCCTCACTGTGCCTCTGGATGGCCTGAAACTTGAACAATTCTCCGATGCACTTGCCGGAAATACTCGTTAAATTATTATTGGAGACGTTAAGAGTTAACAGGGTATTTATCGACTTTAGTGAGGTAACTAGACGCGCAAGATTGTCGTCTCCAATGTTGCAGTTCTCAAGACTTAAGTGGACCAGACTTTTTGTTGTGTAAAGACCTTCTGATAATGTCGATATATTTCTGTCTTTTAAGTGGATATTGTTCAACTCCAAGTAGTAGAGATTATCTGTAATTGATAGAAGAGAACTCAGAGAGTCGATAAAATAGATCAAAATATTCCCAAATTGCGCTAGACAGGATTTACGACACTTTATAAGATTTCCTAAACATTAAATGATAATAGATTAACTTTCAAATGAGGCACTTTTGAATAAAAGGTAACGTAAATTCTTATTTATTGCCAAAGATTCACAAAAAGGCTCCCAGTCAGCATATCTGAAAATGTCTAAATTCAGGTCAATGACCCCTTGAAATAGATTGGTCTTTACAACTGGAAGTGGATAAATGTTCTTTGTTGTGCAAATACCATCGTAATACAGGCCAAAGTCGTATGCTCCCTTAAGCTTGGAATACTTGTCTCTGGGAAACATTTGAATTTAATGTTTATTTTTCATAAATTTTCCAAACCTTCAACTAGCTAAACAAAAATCACCATCTGCTGGGATTTGTTATAGTCGATTATGATTTCAAAAATTTTAAATTTCAAATAGAGTCAATTAATGACCCAATGAATCTTGAAAATTATCTCGACGAACACTTTTCTTCACAGTTGATCATTGACTACAAAATTATCTGTGGAATAAATAAAATCAATCACACCCATTCTATTGAGTAAATTCATGTCAATTTAATTCCTAGGTCTCTTGAAAAATACCTCCAGTCTCATTCAGAATTTGATAGAATAGATTTCGTTTACTCTGAAAACTCTCAGGGTAATTGTGATGTCAGACTATGTGTGAATTTCAATCCAAAAGACTTTAAAGGTCCCATTATCAAATCACATCTTTATGGATTGAAGAAAAGGAACGCCCAACTCTCAGACCATGTGCAACAGGAGAAGAACTTTGATTCTGACTCTAAATACGTCTCAAAGTATGTTTCTTAATTCTATGGCACAGTGCTGTTGGCACTTCTCTAAAGCTCTATGAATATCATCAAAAATTTGACTCCGGATCAAACTGATATTCTTCAAATATATAAATTCATTCTTCAACCCTGAAAGCTTAGATTCTATACGCTACAAATATTTATTTGAAAATTTGTTAAAACTAGAAATTTTTTCATCTTTCGAAATTTCTACGTTAAAAGATTTAATTTGCACAAATTCTGTATCCACTTGCTGCGACCGTTATTCATTGCAGATCATTGAGCTCGAAATATCCTCATAGAATATATAATTTCAATATTCATAAAAAAATTTATTCTGAACTTGATGGTCAAATTATTTTTTATATTTTACAAAATTACAAGAATTTATTTTATGCAAAATATGACATGAATATATTTTTGTTGTGTTCAAAGTGAATAATCAAGAGCGTTTTGGCCCCTCGGGATATTCTTTAAATATTCAAAAGAATAATCTATAATCAAAAAAAGATAATTGGCTGAAAAATAAAGATTTTATTTTATGGGTTTTATCAAAATATTTTCATCAATCATAAAACTCGATTAAAAAGTTTTTTTTCAAATTATTTTTTAAATGGAAGCTGACATGCTAAGAACCAGCAAGCTTTATTATGGAGCATATAAAAATGAGTAAAAATTGCATATTTTCCCAAGGATTGAAAAAGGGTTTATTAATCAAGAATCGCAGTCAAAATAGATATGGACCCTATCAGGTTTAAAACTTGGCAATACATTATCGAAACAACAAGCCTTCTTTGATAATGTAAACGTGATTCAGATTTCTCAGGATCAGGGCTGAAAAAGGGGTTATAGGCAGAATGAAGAATCACGTTCAACTGTTAAATATCTTAAAAAAAACTTCCTTTAATGAATAAAAACATTCCAGCATAACGCAAATCGATTGGATCCCAAATTCAACGCAAGACATCAAGCTAGGGACAACTAAAAACATCCCGGATAGCTTGAAGATCGCCACTCCACCTGTTGTTAGCTCAAAAGTTTTCGCTACCGCAAACAAGCAGTCGAAGGAGAACATTAAGAACACCTTCTTCACGAAGCAGCCAGAGCCAACGAAAATTGTCGAACAAGTGAAAAAGGAAGAAGTAGAAGAGGACAACTCCCCAGTCAGAAAAGTCCGCAAGAGGGCGGTCCTCTTCGATTCCTCTGGCGAAGAGGACAACGGACAGAGTGAGTCCAAAGTCCTCGTGAACGATTCAATTCTCGAAGAGGACCCAGTCACCAAGCCCAACAAGAAATCCCGCAAGACCGAAGTTGTCGAGAAGAAGCCGAAGCGCGTGGCCAAAAAGAAGGGCGTCCAATTCTCTGATGATGAACACGAAGAGAGCCCGATCAAGGAGGAACAAGAAGAGGTTGAACAGAAACCCAAGATTACAACGTCCATGCTGAACGCTCACAACGCGGGAACTACGAATAAGAAGCGGAAATTGGTCGATAGGACCACTAAGGACGAGGAAGGATTTCTGGGTATGTCTGAGGGTCATTTTTGAGTAGTTTTAAAAATCTTAGAGTCAACCATATTTCTCCATAGTAACCGAAAAGGTCTGGATAACCGACTCGGAGGGTGAAATGGACGCTCCCATCAAAGTTGAAGAGGTGAAGCCGAAAGAAGTGGAAAAGGCGAAGCCGATAAAGGCCATGGTCTCTAAGATGACCGCGAATATCAAGACGAAGCCTAAGCAGTCTTCGTTGACAAACTTTTTTAAGAAAAACTAAACTCCTATGAATGTATTTGCTTCTTTTCTATAAAATTATCACACAACGATCCCTGGTTTCTTTACCGACCTTAAAATATGAATTTAATCCTTTTACGATATCTTTTAATGAAATGCTATGGATCCGCCATTTTTTATTTTACTGAAACTTCTTTAGTAGAGAAAAATTGTAACTGATCAGCCAATGAAATGCAGTTATTCGTTACAAGTGTATTCGTTTGAGTTTCATAGCCGAGTCTAACTCTCTTCGGGTTCACAGGAGAGGTTAAAATTCTCAACATTTAAATCTTATGAAGCCCTATTTCGCAAAGATAGAATCATGAAAAACGACATTTTGCACAAAGCATGTTATTTCAGACCTTTGGTCCTTGCACATTCTGCATCCACAGGCCAGAGACGTTCCCGGCCGGTACGTATCTCGCGACAAAGTAGACAATTGTCTTATCCTTATTGTAGGCATAGCCGAAGCCGGCGAATTTCGTGGCCCTCCACACAAGCTGGGAAAAGTGGCCTTTAGAAAAAGATTGAGAAATATTTTTATGAATATCATTAAACGTTTTCAATTACCGCATGAGACCTGATCTGAGTTTGATTCAAAGTTGTAATTTTTCGCCTCATTGTACCACAAGTCGACTGGCCAGGTGCCTATTCAAAATATGAACTTTTTAGTGTCATTACATGGAAATGCCATCAATGAAAAGATATAATTAGCTAGTCTGTTCTCATACATGAAGCATTTCAATTGGTCGATGATCTGATTGGCTGTTAGTATTCTTTGCAAGAACTTGTGGTTTAATAAAGATTATCCTTAGTTTTCAATGAAATTTGTAAATTATCAAAAGCTACAACCATTTAGTGTGTACACAAACCTGATATATTGACGCCTGTTGACTCCATTTTCACAGCTAAATTCTCTCCATAACTTCTATCTTTACTATGAGCTAGGGAGTTGATTTTAACTAGCTTATGTGCGTACTCTTCGCAATCCTTCGACAGCCTATCCGAATGCGTTAGAGGAGCACTGCCGTGCCTTAAGCGAAACCTAAAAATGGTTTGCAGCAAAAATACTATTTCATTCATATTTTGATTAATTCTTAAATAATCTTAACTTGAGAATGATTCTGTTAAAACGCTTCTTTTTGAAAATACACTAAATTATCTAGTTGTGTGTTCATAACTTAAGGATCAAAAATACTCACTGATTGTGCCTTCTTAGACAGGCCTGAATGAATTCTGATTGCTTGGGTTCTTTCTAAATATAAAATAATCAAGAAACAACCTTCCTCTTACTTTTTTACCAGACAAGCAATTCATTTCTACTGAGATTTCTAAAAGTATCAATGTACTGCTTATATATTCTCGAGTAGAATGCAAAAAGGAATTGAGTTACAGAAAGAATTGAAAGAATTTACTTTATGCAACATTTACATATGCTATGAGTGTGTAATTTTGAAATAGACTTACACTAGAGAAATCAACTCTTTATCAATTGAACTCACTTGAATGTATATACTTCTCGTGAAGGCTTTCTAAGAATAGTGAAAGTATCATCTTCTATTTTCATCGACTCTCATTTGAATTTGCGCCTAAAATTCAAATTTTCGCAAAGTAGTCTTGATTAAACAAACAAAAATAGTATTTTTTTTATTTTTGAAAATAATAAAATACAATGTACTGCCCAAAATGAAGGATCAATGATTATGAAAAAAATGGTGCATGTATTTGTTCATCTGTATATGAAAATTTTGCGAACATTTGAATTTCCAGCGCACTCTAACGAAAAAATGTCTTGAAAGAACGCTTACCTCATCAATCTTGAGCTGTATACCAGACCTACGCTCCATCTTCAAGGCGTATAGGGCTGGGATGTTCTTCTGTGAGTTATTGGTCTCTGACGACCTCTCCGAAAGGTCGCTGAATCTGTTGTTAGCATCTATTTCAACTGACGTCATGCGTGTTCTTGTCGCCTTTGGAAATTAAAAGAATTTTATAGAATTTTCTTTTTGAGAGAAAATTCCCGATTTTAATCTGTTCCTCATGACTCACAGGGCAACCAAAAATATAACCTTAAAATTTGAGAAAAATAACTCATGAATCAGCAGATTTCAAAGGGAAAACATATGTAACATCGGTATTAAATCACGCTTGATCAAAATCAACTTAAACCTTCATATGACTTTTCAAACTTTCCCAAAAGTATTATTATTTAAATTCATTCCTGAGCAAAACATGTGTATAGATCATCTAACGAAAACGAGTCTTGACAAGACATTACTGACCTTCTTTGCTTCTATTATAAGCGATTCAACGGCGTCATCTTGGAAGACTGGTGTACTGTACAGGTTGAGAATATCTCTCGGCTGCTGTTGACTATTTGCAATCTGCAAGGTGTTTAGAGAATTTAGATTTTTTCATCGTTGCTTTCACTCACTCCAGCTCTCTCGGCCTCGGTCTTCCTCTGGATGCAGTCCACGATGCACTCGATCATTTCACGATTTGACTTAATAGAAAATTGCAAATAATTATCTATTTTTGAAATAGAAATATATTACTCTGGGGTCCAAAATACTATTTTTTTGCCTTAAATTTTGAAAGACTTAGATTTGATCCTACTCTGACTACAAACAGTCTCTGACCATGTAATCACCACCGCATCTGTAGCAGGCTAGCTTACGACTTTGACTTCGTCTGAGAGCACAGAGAACTGTGGCTATAACAGCCCTCAAGAAGCTGTTTCTTCGAGAAGAGTTTTACTTGCATTTATACGGATCAAAATGCTTGAGCACCTGGATAAGAGGCATGGTCCAGATTACCAAGAAGCTCATCTTCCCACTTCATCGACTGACATTCAAAAATTCTGAACATATCCTTCGCCACTTCAAATGTTTTCTTGCTTAAACATTTCTCATTCCAAAAATATGATTTGATATTTGTCGAGAAGTTATTGAGAAAACACATTGCTCCTCATGTGAAAGATGCATACAAAATCTTCATTAGACGTGGTAGGCATATCCATCAGAATAATCCGTGAGAAAATGGAAACGATCGTCTAGAAGTTCCCTTATGACGAAGGTTAAAGGTCAGTGAGTTAGGTAAACACCTTCTTGTTAGAAGGGCAGTTAGACAATGAGAATTCCTTGACTTACATCGCGAATCGACAGGCCATCTTCACTCCCACTGGCGCTGGTATCACTGACGACGTGGTTATAGATGTAGAGGTACTCTGACTAAAATTGAATTATGTTATTTAAGAATTGCCCACTTTGTCAACTATTGGACTGCCCTGGTCATCGTAGCGCTCACAAAAGAGTGATAGATTCGCCTAAGGATAGATGGACACTCTTTAATAGAACACACACATTTCAACTCCTAAAAGTGACCAGCTCTAAAGATCTTAGGACCTTTTAGTTACAGGGATACCCAAAATAGTCCGTTGAAAAAAAACTTTTTTGGCCTCTGAAAAGTCCATTCTTTAAAAAATAAGGTTTTCGCCATATATTTTAATAAATCCAAATATTCTTGACTTTTAGGAATATTTGTAAATTTCTCAGAATTGATGAATAATTAGACCTGTAATACAGACCCTGATATCTTATTGATAAAGCTTCAATTATTTGTTTCATATTGCTGCTAATGTGTGTGGTCCGTGATAGCAGCAAATAGACCGAAAATCGTACCCCTACCCCCTAGAAAAAAATTAATCACATTTTCTTGCATTCTAGTCGGATTGGTAGCCTAGTCATAATTGTTGATCACTCACTTCAGAATTTGTATCCCCAATCTGCTCGAGCATGGTGTGTGAGAGAGGATTGAACCAGTATCGTGATCTTTTATAGATCCAACTTATAAAAATGAACTTCTCAAGTAATCTATGCAGAAATCATTGAATAATATGTTGTTCTTTACTCTCGAAAGAATTTACAGTGTACACATGAGTTGTGCAGAAAGAAAATGAAACTCTTCAGAGCAGATGGTTTTATTTTTGAGTTGAAAAAAATAGCTTTTCTTCTGTTTTTTTTATTCACAATATTATTTTATACTAACCCTCACCCGACAAATATGATACCCCAAAAGATATACCTACATAGATAACTCATAAAATAGAAGAGTTATTAATGTAAGCCTTGTTTGTATAAAACATTGGTTTTATTGGAGAATAATCTTAGATAGTGTTTCTAAAAAGAGGGCGTAAAGTTCCTGTTACGAGAAACTTGAGTATAGAATACCCCAGAGATTTCAGTATGGAAAATAGAATTGTCATTAGCAAAATTTGTGAATAGCGCAGTGATTCAGGGGTTCGGTGAACATAGTCCTACTGAAGAGATCTGATAGGTCGAAACATGTCTAGGAATAGTTCTTGCCATATTTCAAGTCATTAATTTGAATAGATTAGGGATGTTTACACTTTCGGGGGATGCAAATAGTAATGAAAATGATCTGTTTTAGATCTAATATGCGTACAACTAGAAGAAAAGTCCTTATAAAGCAAGAGTTTATATAGACTATCCAATTGTCTGTAAGAAGATAACAGAATGTGGTCATCGCACGATACATTCCTCAGATCGTGATGGGTTTGACGAACTTCTGAGGAGGAATTAAAAGTCTTTATGATCCAAGCCTTTCGGCGGAGCCATAATGGATGGAGTCCAATCGTATAGAAGAGAGGCGCAGATGCGGATCAATTCCAGGCTGGTCAGGAACAAGGGAACGTAGGAAGTTGTGCTGGACGTCTTCGATTGCCTTTATTTATACTATATCGGTGATCCTAATATCATTGTCGATGATTTGGAGACATTAATAGTCAACCCAAACTCCGTGAGGAGCTACGAGATATGACCAAGATCATGATTGATCTTGACAACATCTTGAAAAGATAAATAATTTTTTTTTTCGGCTCTCATCAGACCTCACACCGACAAGGTTGGATAACCTGCTCATTTTGACCAATCGTTTATTAGGTGTGTCTGAGTCCACTAATCACGGTGTGTTATTAAGTGTGTGCGTTGCCCTCTGTCCAGTTTGAGAAAAGAGACAATGAGCTGCGTGTTGCTAGTCGGGGGCTTCTTCTTGTTTTTA
>JJOG01003602.1:0-14504 GCA_000715275.1 Gyrodactylus salaris
AAAACGATCTATTCGTATATTAGATATGTTATAATAAAATAAACCATTTTTTGTAGATAATAATAATATTTAAGGAAACCCCTGTGTCTTTTTAATGATTACTTCTGGTCTATCCTGTACATATTAAATTAATTTTTACCCCTCCTGTGTCAAGTGATAATAACCCTTGTTTAAAGATTTTTTAATATTATTTAATTAATATTAGTGTTAAAATACAACAATTCTTATTTGCCTTCACGTAATTTACTTAGGAGTAGGATACTAAGTATGAGGACTTGATAATATTAAGTTGGTTTTCATGAAAATAACATTAATCTCTTACATTATTATGGTTATTTAGAACCAAACTAAGTTTAATTAAGTTATTCTTGACTTAAAAAGAGCATGACAGAGTGTTTTGAGAGTAACCAATTTCAGAAGGAAAAATTTGAAAGTGATAAAAAATAGCAAAATAATATATTTGATGAAATTTTATTAATTTTGTTGTTTAAATCCACTCTCGGTTTATGTAGGAGGAGAAAATGAAAAGAGTTTGATTATCGATTTTTGAAAATATCAGTTTATTTGGATTCTCAACTAAATTACTCAATATAACATGCTGCTTTACTAGAGAGATTTGATCAGAAAAAAATTATGCATCTTTTGATACTTGTTATGTCTACTTTAAGAATATACGTATTTATCGAAAATATATCTAAATTGGTCGCACTACTTATGAGTAGCGTTATTAGGTTTATAAATGATATTGTAAAGGGTGTAAATTCCTTCTGTAAAGACATCTCTGGAGTACTACTGTAACATAAATGTATAGAAAATATAATGTAGGTTTTAGTAATACTGTTTATGAGCAATAATACACGTATTGAAGTAAAATAATTATGAAACTGAAAATTTAGAATTATTATAAAATTTAGATGAATCTAACCGAACATTTTATTTTTCATCCAAATATTTTCTTCAACAGGAATTCAGTAGATTCTTCAGTTTAATGTTTATAAGCACGAACTGCTTATTAATTAGTTGATCTATATCATCATCAGACTTCAAATTTGTTAATTGCATGTACATATCATTATAAATATCATTCGTGAGCTGGTCTATTTTTTCATAGAGTCCATTTATGTGATACCTTTGGGCAAAGGATTTTGTCATTGTAACTATTCTTTCTTTAGTATTGAACCATAATATTTTGAGTTCTGCGATTGCTTGTTGTTTGAATTCATCGTAATTGTCTCTAAGTGCAAGGCTTATTTCACGAAGAGGAATCTTAAATTCTTCCAGAAAAGATTTTTTAATCACATTCATTAACGCATTCAATTGAATATGATTATTTGATCCAAAGCTATATAAAAATTAAACATTTCAGTTTCGTCCTTTAAGTTTGGTTTGGGCATACTCACACTGTTCCAATTAATGTGATTATTAGGATTATAATTTCTCTCATTATTCTTAGATATATAAGATTTTTCTTGGTTTTTATAGTGTCATTATTTATTATTTAGCTTTCAAATTTTCTAAAATCAATCATTTTATCAAGGAATCATATTTGCTCTATGCCCACTGATATTTCGATAGAATTCTATTGTGAGCTAATTCGAGTTATTCCAAATCATTTGCACGTGATACTTATTTTCTTTGTTTAAATTATTCGGGAGTAGAATTAATTTTAACCAACACTTGAGCTCGCTATTTACGTTCAAATTATCGCGTATAATAGTTCAATAAATAAGTTTAACCCTAGGACTTATATATTTCTTAAGAACTCTAAAGACTCTTTTATGCCTGACCCTAGTAAAAACTATTTTTTTACATGTAATTGTGTGTATTTTTTTTAAGCCAAAAATATTTAAAGAAAAAAAATTCAGAAAAATTAATTTTGTCTTCCTAGGATATCTATCAGTAGATGGGTGCACATATGCAATTTTGTTTTATGAATTTTTTAAGTAAAATGTTGGCTTGTATTGAGAGCTCTGGTTTCCCAATCATAAAGAATACTATTTCAAGAGACAAATTCGAGTGGATTCGACAATATATAAATTTTGCTGATAATACTCAAATAATGGCCACACAATCCACTGTTAACTAGAGCGTTAATGAAAAAATTATACCATTCTAAGGAAGAATATAATTCAGATAGTATCTTCCTAGTAAACCATCAATATTGGGCTTCAAGTTGATATCAAGAAATGGTTCCAATGGGTTGATGAAGGATTTTACAGGTATACAGGCCCACCACCAGATCTAGATATTGATGTGTGTGTATCCAGTCATTATGTCGCTAAACTTGACCAAAATCTCAGTACAAAGGATAAATATTTTCTTTATTTTGATAATTAATTCAATAGCTTTGAACTCCTCAGATATTTATACCAAAGAAATATAATTGGAACTGGGACAATACGTGCAAACAGATTGAAAAACTTCAATATTAAATGATGCTCTTGTGAAATAAAACCGAGAGACTTTTTTGATCAATTACGCTACCCTAACCACATTATAAAAGTGGTTGGACAACAAGTGTGTTACAATGTAACACTGTTACATTAGGGTGGACCATCAATTTTCTTTTGAATAGTTACTATTATTGTAGAAAAAAATATTTTAAACCTTTTCTCTTCGGGTACACCTGAGGAGTTATAATGAGGGAGGTTTATTTAACAAGTAAACTCGTTTCAAGGAAGAGGATACAGGAATCGAACTCCATGTGAGATATCATATATATATATGACTTGGAAACAATCGTATACGTCATCTCTCCACTCTCGATATAATTTTAAGAGTTTGTTTAGGAAGCTCCCTGAACTAGGGGCTGAGCGATTGAAGTGACATTTTCTTGTTAAGCCATTATTCAACCAAATAGAGAATTCTTTTCTGCCAATTTCACTTAAACACCGATTTGGGTGTATTGATAAACAAATTTATAAGGCTATAAGAGAGAAATTGGAAGAGACAAAAGTCTGCATCTTCTACTGCGATTATTAAAACTGTATTAAATTATTTTCATTAATTTAAATTTTAATACTACTACCTGTAAGTACTAATACGAAAGAATCTTGGATTAAAAATGTGAGGTTGATTTTCGCGGTAGGGCATATACTACATCAGAGAAAATTTTACAATAAATTGGCTAAAAATTAATAAGTTATATGCGAAAAAATGATTTATCACAAAGGCTTCGCATTTTCGTTAGACAGCAGAATCGACTTATAAATACAGGCAATGAGTTTTTACTTAGTCATCTTATTTCTTAGCCAATAAAATTGGTTCTTGCTTTTACTTTGGATCGAAAAGCTTTGATAATCGATTTTATTTTTGGTAACTGTATTCAATTAAGAATTCTAAGGCTGAAATAAAATATATATTACATATTAAGGACAGAAAATGAAGGATTTGTTTATGAAAATGAAGACGTTAATCAATGCAACAATTCAATGGTTGCCATTCAAGTTTTTAATTCCAAATAGAAATGAAACGAGCAGAGCCTTGGCTTTTAATGGATAAGAAAAATTGATAAATTTATGAAATTATATCGTGCCTACTATTATGGAGGACTGAATATATCATATATGACTTATTTGGTAATACGCATTCTTGATCGATTTTTTAAATAACTCAGACTGGTCTAAACTGAGGAATCAAAAATTGCTGAAGCGAAAATGCTCATTGTGGCGGTCAGAAGAGATCAGTAACTCTTGACTCACATACGGTTCCATTTACCGCTCATGGACTGTCAATCAACCTCGTGTTGCCAACCATATTGTGCTCACTTTGTAGATTGGGATGGAAAACTAAACGAGCATGAAATGGTCTGTGTCTGTTCATGGCGAAGAATTCTTTGATTTAATATTCTCTATTAAACTTCATTTCGAGTAAAAAAAACAATATTTCCCATCTTGAATTCTACTAAAAGTTTTTTTCGAAAAGAACATTGTTTTATTTTCTAAAATTTGATATGAATCTTCGTACTCTCAAATCAATGGTCATGAATCCAATAAAAGCTCCAAAAATTAACATAGTCAGCACCAAGACAGTGAATCCAGCTAAAAATTTGTAAAAAGTCATTAATAATATTACCTTCAAAGAAAACTAATTTCTAAGTAGGCTTATCAATTTTATCGATTGTGCTCAAAATTAAAGGATAAACCTTTATTGTTTTTGGGAAATTAATTGAAGCAAATTTCAACATTCAATGATACTTTTCGCTAAAATACTTAAAACTTATTTCATTGATGAAACTCACTCGCAGTTATAGAAGATCCAAATTTTTTCTCTGTGTAACTGATCCGTTCAGTACTTATTTTATTATTTTGGAAAAAATCTAAAACAAAAATTCAGTAATCAATAAAGCAGTACAATATCCTTCTCAAGAATAAGCAGAAAAAATTAAATGATTCGCAGATTATGTGAGAAGTCATAATTTGGTCTTGAGGAACCCTTACATGAGATTTATGAAAGCTAACGTATTTGATATGTGTATTTCAACAAGGAAGATGCTGAAATAGTGGTTTTGATTTGCGCCACAAGTCGAAGAATATTCTCTTCACTCGAAAAAAGGGAGGGGGATAAAGACTGACTAAGATGAAAAATACCCAAATGTCGGGTAATGGTCATTCAATTTTTGTCTTTTCAGCAAATATCGAATACTTTCTGTCAATCCTACATTGATTAACTGTTTAAGAAAATATGCTTATGAGTCGAGTTTTAATTTAAGACTCACTTTTGAAAATCCTACACTGGAACCGTTTGCCTTTGTTTGATGATTTGTCGAAAACGTTCAGACTTTCTTTTCTATCAAAAGTATAACAGCCTGATTCCTTATCACTTTCACAAAAGGCAAATGCGTTGCATTTTAATTTCTTTTCAGTGAAGCACTGAGACGCACAATCAGCAATATTTGGCATCAAACTTCTTTCACCGTAGTCAACTGGTATTTCTTCAAAAGAAATTGTCAACAATTCTTCAAAATCCTTTTCTAATAATCCTTTTGAAGATAGAAGAGAAATTTTAAGATATTTTACTATTAAAAAAGAGATAGTGCAGAAAATGCTTACGTGCAACAAAAAAATTTAGGAAAAAATTCCAAGGAAGTTTGATATAACAGTAAGAAAGGCTCAATTTTACATTCAGTATGTCGCCTCAAGACGAGTAGTATCCTTAATTCATAACACATTTATCACTCAAATATATGTAAAATTTCATTCAGAAAACGACTTACAGTTTTTACATTAATCATTTGGTTACTTAGATATTAATCTAATTTTACTGAAATCTTGAATTTAAACTCTTTTAAAGTTTTCATTAATTTAAATATGGTTTAAAATTCACAATTATATATTGTTCAAGTCAAATTCATATCTAATTCAATTTAAAACGCCTTATTTGAAAATGAGTCTCGTGCCAATCTTCATTGTAAATATTGGATAGCTGAATATTTTTGAGCTTAAACGATTCAGAAATGACAAGAATAAGCTTATTCTTTAAAAGAAACTTAATCTTGTCGCTAAGGAAAAAATCCATGAATGCGGAAATTCTATGAATTGGAACTGAAGGGAGACGACCCATGATGGATATGGTACCGTCCTAGCTGAAAGCAATATAAGTCCATTCGGGATAGTAAATTCATATTAATATAATTTTTCATAGATTTCTTCTTTATTTAAATGAATGAAGATTTCAAAAAAATAGTATTAATATCTTAGTAACCGAATGATTAATGTAAAAACTGTTGAGAGAGTCGTTTTGTGCAATTTTGAGCAAATAATGTGTTATGAATTAAGGATACTAAACGTCTTGAGGCGACGTACTGAATGTAAAATTTAGCCGTAAGAAATATTTACTAAAGAAAAAAAGGCTAATGATCGAAACAATCAGAAAAATTACTAAAAAGCTACTTCTTACTTATATTATACTAAATAGTGTTACCCAATATGTATTGTTTTTCTCTCAAAAGTCAGCAACTGTAGCATTTCTCAATAAATTTTCAATAATAAATAGCATTTGTGTCTAAAATTTGAGTTATAATTCCTTCCTTTGCAAACTTTTTCATAAAAACTAGATATCATCTAAAATTATAAATTCAATGATATTCAATATTATTATATTATTTAATACAGCCATTATATTTGAAAAAATTAAAACAGTATTTTTTATCGGTCGTTAGATATAATAATCGTTATCCCTTCTATAAAAAGAGGTAAACCCTTAATTTTAAATAATTTAGATTCAATATGTATTTTAAGCCTTTAATTCCTTACTTATTTCAGCGTCAACTGTATCCATATTAGATTCCTTAGAAAATTTTGGTGTCTTGAGTAAAAAGTTGCACGAATTATCTTTGAATATGACGCCAAAACAAGGCGCATCGCTTGGCAGAATTAAATCTGTACTAAAGTTTGTAAGACAAGCATCTTGGCATTCATATGATGTTTGCGACTCTCCAACGTGAAACATCTCTTGACTTTGAATTTTAGCACTTTTAAAATTGAAGTTTGCCCTATCTGTAAAATATTACTTGAGATTCTGAAATGAAGCTATGCTATTCAAGCAAGCCGAATGAAAGTCCCTGAATTCATTGAATTTCTTTTAATTAATTTAACGCGCAAGCCACCTTAAAGTAAAACAACTTGAGGATGAACCAACAATTAACTGCACAAAACTACATTTCGAAAAAGAGGCGAAAATCCTTTAAACTAATACATATTAAGCCGAAGTAGTGGTCAGATGGGAATAGGCGGTTAAATAGGCGTAAAAGCTTGTTTACATCATAATCATGTGTCATGATAAAGAATAAATTGACTTACAGAAATGTACTGAAAAATATTTTTCAGCTATTACACTCTTTAAATCCGTTTTTCTGAAAAGAGTACAGAAACCAACAGCTTCATCGAGCTCAAAGCCTTTGCAATTAGGTAGATTTTCAAAGCAGAGCTTCGCACAATCAATTTTTGAGAGAATACCAGCAGGAAAAAGATTTTCATATTCTCCTTCTAATCTCATGTCTTGGGCTGTCATGAATCGGTTCAAGTGGCTATCTGATTCATTTATGTCTATTTGGAAATCAGATTCTTTTGCATATTGCTTCTGATCAGTTATGGACAAATATTTAGCTGCAAATGCGACCTTAAAAAATAAATTTTATTAGGAGCATGACAATTCTGACAACCTACGAATCAGATAATAAGAAGAATCAAATTATAAAATTTCAATACATGCCAGTATGTGAGATAACTAGTGCAAAAAAATGATTTTCGTTTATCTGTGAGTAGTTTTTTTCTTTGAATTGGAAAAGAGGAGGAGTGTAAGAAACTAGAAGAGGCTGGCTACCGGAAATGAACACACACAAACCAAAATATTCAATGATCCTGGAAAACAAGTAGTATCGTACCTATCAGGACCTGGGTTCTACTTGAACAAGAAAATTGTATATTTTTCGATTTAATGGTTTAACATGAAGAACGGAATGTTTAATGATTACCACAAACAAATCTCTTAGTCACAAACTTCAGCTTGAAATTTGGAGAATTAGAGGTTAATTTCAATTCAAATAACTAGTGGATTGTCTATTATGATGGAGTAATATATACAAATTCCTTACCGAATCAACACTGAAATCCAGTTTGAATCCTGCTAAATCCTTTTGAATTTGAACTATAAATTCATTTGAGGTCCACTCATTCGAAGTGAGCTCAGTTTTTCCTTAAAATATGTAATGGCTCATATGAGCTTCAATTGAATCGTTAAATTTGAATGAAAGATCATAAAAAGAAAAATTAGTTCAAGGTTTTTTCAAGCATCTGTGGTAGAAAAAAATCCACGTATGAACCAATCAACACCCAGAGTGCCATAATGGAACATCGACTCTTAAGTGTAATAACTTTTAAAGTATAGTTTTTTGAATATCATCAGTTTTTTCATGTTAAAGATTAGAAGAATTCTAACCATGTGTAGTTACACGTCTTGGTATCTGAGATATTATGGAAGGAAAATATAACAAATGAGATTTTGAATAGCAATTACAATTGTAAAAAATGGGATTTATCAGCAAAATAAAATATTATCGTGTATTAATACCATACTTCTACGTTATATCAAAAAATTAACACATAATAATCACAGTTTCTATGAAATCTAAATAAATACATTTTTCCCCTATTTGAAACAATGGGTCTTCAGTCGACCACTTGGAGACTAATTTAGATGGGTGTTTTCATCATAAAGTGGATCTCATCGACACTATTGATGTGAACACAAGAAGGCTCTGACAGTCAATGTTCTTTCCTGGAGGAAAAATAAGAATTTCCGATTGCTTGATCCGAAGAAGGAAAAGAAAGTCAGAAAGAGAGAGAGGTGGGTGAAGCAAGATTTGTCTCAAAGAATTTCTGAAAGAAGAGGTTTCTATAACAATAGGTGAGTGCTTCAAAAGGTTCATCACGCAGGTTGTGTGTTTAAATGGATAGACAAACGTCCGGTGTTCATAAAATCTTCATTTGTAAGTTGTGAACCAGCTATTAGACTAAGAAAGACATTTGTAACAAACGCCGTTGATGTTTATAACCGCTACATAGGAGGTGTCCATGACTCTCTTGTATCACGATTTCGACCCTTATAAATCTAAGCTATTTTATTTATATAAAGTTTTGACTATAAACGCATTTATTGTTTTTAAAGAATCTCTTCGAAATCTTGACTGTAAAATACCAAGAAGAAGATAATTTTTTGTAAAACTTGCCAACATTTTGATGACCTGTCCCTCTACGACTAATAAGAGGTCGGCAAAGAAACGAGGAAGAAATTCAAGATAAAGAACTACCTTCTCCTAAAATACAATGCTGCAAACCACTCCTGGTAGATGAATCCAGATTCGATTACTATAACCATTTCCCTATTGTGATGAGCCGCGGGAGATGCAGAGTTTGCAGTTGTAAATCTGAGTGGAAATGCTGCAAATGTGATGTACGACTTTGTTTGACACATAACGGAAACTGTTTTTTGATTTTCATATGAAAAATAAATTTTATTTTTACCACGAGTCCATATGGAACATGCCATAACTTCTTTACCTTAACAGATAGAAATGAATTCAGAATTTGAACATTACTCAGCCCTGTAATTCTCAGGTTTTTCCTACAAGAGAAAACTCTCTGGGTGTTCAAGGGTTAAAAAGTTACCAATTTATTTAGGCCTAAGGTACTACTTTCATTAAGAAAAAAAATTGTTTTAATTCTATGTTGTTTATGTAATTTTCAAGACGTATTTGTTGGAAAAAATGTTTATTTGTTCTAAAATAATCATTCCTATCCGAAGGTACAGACGTATGCTCTTCCAAAATAGAGTTCAAAATTCTTCAGAAGAATCAAATAATGTTTAAATTATGCTCAACAGTTATCAATGCTTTGAAGATATATCACGTTTGATCAACGCCCCTAAACTATTAACAATTCTCGAATAATAAAAATGCAACGACTATCTTTGTCTCAAACGTCAAAGGTCACGTAACTAGATATTAAAAACGTTTAGAATCGAACGAATATCACAAGTGAACGAAACCTAATTGAACTGACTATTTCCCAATTTTTCAATATTTTCCCCTTAGCAAGTTCTGAAGAATAGCGCAATAAAATCTCAGCAGTAATGATAAAATAATACCAGATTTTTTTATAAAAAAACGGCTGAGATTTCATCGCGCTATTCCCTATACTGTAAATAATTTCGAATGAAAGAAATGCCTTTGGTTGGGTATTTGACATTTAAGATGTCAGATTGTTTCATTCAACCCAAAAAGATGATAAAACGCTTATGAAATCTATTTTATTAACAGTTTCTAAATTATAATCCTTCTAATGACCCAGTTAAACATTCTGACAACAGCACTCTCTCTTCTTAAAAGTATCATTTCTTATAGATAAACACTGTATGGATAAACAATAGGTTTGCTTATTGAGAATCTTTTAATCCTGAAAATTAATGATTCTAGATTCAGACAAGAAATGAAAAATTAATCGATAAATCTATAAGAATATTCATCTATCAAATAATTTGAAAAACTAGATCTAATTCCCATTCAAATTAAATATTATTCACCGTCAAGCATGGTATTGAATTTTATGTCAAATTTGGAATTTA
This sequence comes from Gyrodactylus salaris, assembly GCA_000715275.1. Lineage (NCBI taxonomy): Eukaryota > Metazoa > Platyhelminthes > Monogenea > Gyrodactylidea > Gyrodactylidae > Gyrodactylus > Gyrodactylus salaris. The sequence goes on from JJOG01003602.1 coordinate 10,123, forward strand.
AAAATTGATTTAAATTGATTATCAGATAATTCTTGAGAAATGAGACTCTCTACTCTACTTCTTCAGAGATATTTTTTTGGAAATTCGCCCTACTTAAGTATGGGTTATTCATGAGCTCCTAAACTCATATGGAACATGAGTCATGAAAAACCTTAATATTTCCTGAATCTATACCATCAATCAATATTGTTCGAATTTATCTAATTTCATAGTTGCATACAAAGATATCTAATCCCAAGTACAGTACATATCCGCTCCTGTTTCGGGAAAATCAACACCACAAATCAACAAGCTTTGTTCGTGTTATTAATACATACAGTACTATACATACAAATTCATGAAAATTCGTATAGTATTAATAATCGTACTAGAGGACAATACTTGAATAAAAGAGGAGGGTTAATTTCTTGAAGATATCTCTTGAGAAGCACTGTATATGGTATTTTGAATGCTAATTTGTTCAAAATTTATCTTTAGTATTTAGATTATTCGTTGAAATTCAATACTCTCACAAAATATCATGTATCATCAACTAATTCATTTGTTTTTCATAGTTTATTTACAAAATAGGATTAGATATTGTCAAAAGATTATTCAAAGCAAAAATATAGGCCAGGGGCTCTCATTACCGATAAAAAACAGGCAAAAACGAGTGAAGCACATGTTCCATAAAGGAAAAACATTAAAATATTATAGCCTGAACTCATCCTAGTCCATATTTTATCTTCACAACCTTTACGAGTATTATTAAATTGGGGATTATAGACACAATCAAAGGTTTGTTGATTCAAACAACAAAACGGAGGTAGTCCACCGACATATTCTTCTGGCCCATTCATACCGCAACAACCTAGAGATTCTTGAGTAGTGGCAAAATTAACTTCATATTGCCCGGGATCTTTTTGTCTAATTTTCTTCAAGTACTCATAGAACCAAGCACGATATGTGTCCACATATGAAGTGTACGCGATTGAAATGCCAATTGCTGCGACAAGTAGAAAAAATGCCAAAATTATGTAAGTTAATATTGGCCAGTAAATGTGATACGCCAAGCAAATAAATCCGAATATTGACAGCACAATTATGAAAAATCCAAGACCAATGGCAACATTTCCCATGTAAAAGTATTTCATTTTTGAGAACTCCAAATCACTTAATATATTTTCTTGTTTCACCGTTTCCCAATTGTTGAATACATTTTCAAAGCCTGGCACAGAACCTTTGAATAAAATATCAGGTCTATATTGTACAAAGTAGCCAAGAATTATGAGTGTTAATCCAAGGCAAAGGAGAATGACGTTGTTTATAAGAAATAAGCCATCGCATAGCGTTTCATTGCACATTATTCAACTGGTAACTATTGGAATTTTCTATTGATCCTCAGTTTTTTATGTTTAATTCCATGAATTAAGGTTATTTACTCGTTTGACTCGTTTTCTTGAGAAACTCAATGTGACGATCATTGATATATATGTATTAAAATACTATTGTTAACTGCGTTCTTAATCTATAAATTGACTAGGATAAAATAATTTTGCTGAATGAATCAATAACTCTTCATAGATATTGATGAGAAGTTTTCATTGATCACAAAAGGTTTTGCTTGGCTCTTCAGATCAATAGGAATCGAATTCAACAAGGATATAGTGAAATTTAGTTCAACTCTAATGAATAAATATGAAATTCAGTTCTCTAGACAGAAACGAATAAATGATTTCATACTTTCTCATGTTGAGATTTTCATTCCACTCTCATTGTCTGATTGGCGTCCACCAATAAAATTGGAGGATTCTTAAACTCCTTCTCAACTTTATAGACTTCTATCATTATTCAATAGAGTCAAATGATTATGGTCAAATATGCACTTTAAAGTTATCTTAATAGTAAAACTTACTATACGCAAGATCTATTCCAAATTTTTCAGATATCGTTTCCTCAGGAAATCTTTGAGAGCTGTATGAGCATTTCTTTATATTTTTTTCGTATTTCACGAATACACAATTATCCCTTTTTTCCCGCTCAGTCGAGGAAATTTTTTCACAAGAAACTTTACACTCATCAAAGGAATCAGCTGTTAGAGATCCATCGAATCGGAAATCGCTGGAAACATTGGCATCATTTAATACTTCGTAGGCATCTAATGAATTTGTTAAGAAAATGAAATTAATTTTCAAGGTTCTCTCATTTTGCCAATTACCTCGAGAGAAAAAATGGTTAATTTTAGAAAAATTTTAAACAAGTAGAAGAGAAAAAATCAATAAATCTTGCTTGATGCGCAGAATTATCGAAAAAATAAAGCTGTTATAAAAATAAACTATACGAAACAACTTTTGATCTATCTCTCTTGAAGAAAATTAAGAAATATAATAGGATTTTTAACCCTTCTATGCCGGGGGATACAAACATAATTTAGGCATAGGAGATGAACAATTTTGAGGAGATAACTAATTTTTATTATTCCAAAAAAATATTAAGAATTATTAATTTTTCTTTTCGAGATATAAAAATCCGAAAAACACTCTACTAAACAGTGGATTTTCTGGCCAAGCAATTCGATCTAAGCATCTCCAAGAGCTTTCTTATCTTTACTAATCTATAATAATCTTTGCTCAAATGATCTATTACTATTTGAGTTTCATCCCTGATAAGTTATCAGTTTTTATCACTGATAACTTATCACTGATCGACACTCTCAAATTACGTAGACTACAAAATGTAAGACTGGATGTAACAAAATTATTGTATCGCCAAACTAAGCACAATTTTGAAAATGAAAAAATATTTAGATTTCTGAAAACGAAAGTAATCAAAGACAAACTTACAAAATGAATAGCTTCTGGGAGATGGCAGTAAAACAAAAGCGAGAAAAATATTCTGATCAAAATTCTTGATTGATAAGTCTGAAATTCGAATATCGTTGATGCTTTTATAATACAAGCCCTTAATTTTCTTCATGAATTCATCTTTTATCCTTCCATTGTGGATAATTGTGTTTCCAGCTTCATCTAAAATTATGTAATCTTTAGAAATTTTATTTGGGTTATATCGTTATTATTTCAAGACTAAAAGAGCTATCGAATTGAAATCCTTTTTACAGGTTTGTACAGTGTACATAATATACTTTATGTTAAAAAATTTAAACATCTTATAACTCAGAACAACAATAGAGTAATGCATATTTTCTTATGTTTTCATCATTGAAGTTTCGATTGTCCGTTAATAGAGTTCACATCTTTGAAAATCTTCTTTCCCCGTCAGCAGAAGAAGGTTGGTAGTTTTTCAAGAGAGAATATGTCTTTTTGGGAAATGTAATTCATATTTGAGATGGCAAATCTTTGTCAGTGGAATTTTAGCGCTAAGAAATGCTCTCGCAAATTCTTCTGACCAATTTACGCCTTTTGAGAATGATACTCTTCGCTGGATTTTTCTATCCTTCTTCACGTTCTTGTGTTTGTCGGTCTGCAAATTCTGTTTTATAGAAGAGAGTTTTGGCTTTCGAAGGAGAGAACAGCATTTGCATATAAATTTGTTCTTCTTATAAATTATGAGTCATCTGGGAATTCTTTGACCTATTTCAGCTCACCCATATTTGAAAATAAAGACAATTGAGTAAAATTCTTCTACTTGTGCCAAATGATGTAATTTCATTGGTTGTTAAAAATCAGTGAGTCGAGTATTATGCATTAAATATATATCTTACTAGAGACATTTTGGATGAAAAAAATGAAGGCGCCTAAAAGCAATAAAATATTTTTTATGTTAATTCATTAGAGGGGGAAATCAAAGGTGTTATACAATTTTATGAATCACAGTAAACTAGATTGTATGTGATTAAAACATTGAAAAAATCTCATGCTTTATTCTATTTCAACTGGAATATTCTAAAATAACTTTTTTTATATCCAAAACTAGAATAGCTAGAGAAATTTTTCACCTCATTATTATCAGCTTAGAAAAAGGAAAATCATATCAAAATATACTAAATATTCTCCGCTGGATTATGTACTAAGAACCTTCATTTCTTAATGCATTCAAATACACCGCTGTGTAAAAACTGACAAAATGAAAGTGTTACTATTCAAAATGTACGCCAGGCCAACCGTTGAATACTATTCAGCAATTTGGAATCCAGAGAAAGTCGCATGGTCAAAGAAGTTACAGAGGACATTCAAACGATTCAAAGGACATCTTGGAGTTGAAGCAAAGAACCGACTATCCATCACAAAAGAATCCATCACATTCAGACGCGAGATGTGTTCATTAACTCTACTGCATCGAAACGTCAACAATCATGCAAGACAACCGAACAGTAGTGTACGCAAAACGAAACTGATAACAAGGAGGAACATGAAAGTTCTAGCTCTAATGAATCGATGTATGAG
>JJOG01003606.1:0-12024 GCA_000715275.1 Gyrodactylus salaris
GATTTTTCAAAACTATTATTTTCTTCCGAACAAGATTGATTAATTTTTCTCTTTTTTTGTCGTGATTATGTTATCTAGAAAAACTCCTGAAAGCACTCATGACTACGATCTGGATCAAAAGGAAAGAAGACAAAAACTGGTGATAGATTTTGGCAATTAAAATTTTCAAGCTCTTATCTTTTAACAATCTTAGATTGATGATTTTATTTCTACTCTTTCAAATGAATTAAATATTCTGTTGTATTGTATTTTTTAGTTTCTCCATCTCATCACGCATACAACCAAGGTTTTTGCGCCAAATATTTGTGTAAAGAATTAATTTATTTTATCAAATAAATTCTCAGAGATTTCCATCTTTCTACTTGCCGAATCTCAATCTCTTGTCCATATTATCGATCAGGTCGAGGTTATCGAGTTGATCTGAATCCCTTGGTGCGTCATTGTACAAGCCTAAATATTTTTTATTAATCAGGTTTCACCTTTTTAGGGAATCTCTAGAATCTTGGCGTCTTTCTGATCTGAAGTTTTCAGTGCTTGCAAAGGTCCATGGTATCCTTTATTCAACAGGCGCTAAGCAATATTGCTCATCTAAGTGCATATAGGAACTCGAGTGTTCTAAACTCTTTTCTAGGAGGGATTTTGAAAATTCTAGAAGATGCTATTGTCTGACGAGAATCCAAAAGCCAAACATCATGTTCTGTGATAAAAACCTCTATTTTCTAGAGATTAAAAATAACGACCTCTATCAATCCTTTTAAGCTCTTCCAAGTTTGATAAAGGACGTTATTTTTATTCGTTTGAGTTGAAAAAATTAGATATTCTAAAAGGTTCTCATGATAGTCTTTTATTAGATGGGAGAGAAAAAAAACTCACGATATTCATATCTTCCATTGTGAAGTCCTGACGCGATGAGAATGTTGATTGCAAAAAAGACAACGGCAATAAGGAAGTTCATGTTATTCATTTTTTAGTCTGGAATGGAATATGACACAAATTTACATGATATATATATGGTAAAAGATATGAATTATTAATCAAAACACTCCAAACGTAAAGGTGCTCAGGTACTCGAGAAAAATCCAGTATCGTGAGTGGTGAGTAAAATTTTTCCCAAATTCTATGAATTAATCATGAAAATATCTCTTATTTTCTAGTTTTTTATCGGGCGTAAAACTACAAATAACTCTTTGAAGATATCGAAGCTTAGTGATGTAGAAACTTGAAATAAATAAACTAGCTGGACATGTTTTCCTTATATGGCCTCGAGTCAAATAAACGATGCGTAGATAATCGGTATTCTCATCAAAATGAGAATTCTAATGCAAACCCTCTCATGGTAATATTAACAAAATCACGAAGATGATCCTCTTCGGGATCACATTAGGGGTTATAATGAGGAAGGCGGGTTTGAAACTATTTAATGAAATTAAACTCATTTCGAGGAGAGATACCGGATTCCTCTGAATCATCCCCTATTTTCAATTATTTGAAGCTTATGCCAAAGTCATGTGTGAAAAATAGTAAAAATCATTCGAATAATTCGGTTAGTACAATTATAAGGACTAGTTATAAAAACCTTGGGTCTCGAAGGGTTAAGTTTATTTTTCCGACCACTTGTCAAAAACCAGTTTCAATATTATAGCGCAAAAACGGAGTGGCTGTGTAATTTAAACGCGTTTAAATATCTTTGTTTGTTTCTTTTTTTTGACTGTGGCCAGAAGAATCGAACCCACGCCATATGAAAAGTCATATATTGAGACAACCAAAAAAATAGTTCTCAGGTCGGCATAAAACTCAACTTTCCACTAATTTTAATAACATTCTTTGATAGCATGAAAACGAAGATTGATTCTCTAAAAAATATTTTATGTAATCGAAATTTTTATCTCACTAAGTAATTACATTATCCCCTGGGGTTGTTGAAAACCAACTTTTTCGAATGAGAGTCAAGAGAATATTCATTAAAAAGTAACGAATTAATCTTATAACTTCCCGATGAAGTATATCTCAAGAATGTTCTGCCTCATTTTTATTGCTACTTTTCAACTTGTTACAATGACTAATATTCATTGACTATTTGTCGCCTAACAGTCACAGAAGAATCAAATAAGCTATTTTACACAATAGAATATCAAAGTCTAAAGGAAAGAGTAGGCAGGAAATAGTTGATCCATGCCCATACACGCCTAAGGTATTTTTCGAGAGAACCAAAAGTCTAAAATATATTTTTACTTGAGATCACGAAGAAGGTCTTGTGAAAAATCAGATAAGCAGAAAATTTGACTTTATAATGAGTCTATGTTTCAAATTAAACCTCAAATCTATCTAGTTTCTCTCAGCATTCCATCACTGAACTAAATTTAGATTTATTTTTATTCGTATTTTTTTTTCACAGAGCAACAATTAATCTGTGCTTGTTTTTACCTTAGAATTAGATTTAGATAACATTTTCAGAAGCTACTCAAAGAAAAAAAAGAAAATTTAATCTTGGCAGAACATTACTGATCGATTTTGTGTCAGATTCAAACTTCTGCGTATATTTGAACATGAACTCGGCAGATAGAAAGATACAGAGGACCTCTTTCATTATTTCACTACGATTTTTGCATAAAAGATTTAGTGTATATTACTAATTTTCGTGTACTATCAACCACATTAGTAATTTTGGAGGTGTGACTTAGAGGATTGTTCCCACAAATCCCAGATGAAACCGTGAATAGATTTAGACTCGGCTATGAAACTAAAATTCTAAGAAGAAACCACTCTGAATACGAATTCGATGATATACATTTTTCAAAGTAACCACTATGCCAGGACATAAACTCTTGTCTTCAAATGTAATGGCTGAATGATTGGTTTTTATGTTTCGGCCGTTAATGGTTATTTATATCAACACACTCGTTTTCAACATAAAGCTGTTTAAAAATATCCATATAATATTATAATAACACTTATACTTCAGCAAGGGATAAAACCTTTTGAACCTCTAAAAAGTTGTATAATATTAATAGCTGTACTCACTAATCTTTTCCGTGATTCTGCATATCTTTGACAGATGCTATAATATTTATCTCTAAACATCTTCAATTTCATTGGTAATTTCAAAATTTGAGTCTATTTCTCCTAGATTTTATAAATTTGTCGACAAGCAAATTTTTTAAGTTGAATGTATAAAAATATTAATATCTTAAGGAATCTTCGTTGTGTATTAGTTTGTCATGCATATTATTTCTTTCTGTTTTTTATTGAATGAGTATTGAGCATTGTATGTGCACATATTGGAAAATATTGTTTTTCTGAGAATCTTCTGATCCCCTTTTTTTGTTTGAGTATCACCTTTCTCACATGACCAAAGTCATGGTCGAGCCAATTGGCTCGGATAAATGGAACTTGATGTTTATCGAATTTCTTGATAGCTTGTATTGATTACAGCTACCAATTGCAATATTTTCTAGCGATATTCGTTGAGCATTTAAACACTGATAAAACACCATGTGTCTCATCTTTATGAAGAATCATCAGCAGCTCATAAGGGTTATTCGTCATGAATTAAGTTAAATCTAAGATGGCGGATATGATCAAGGTTAACGGACTCGTAATGAAGGTAGATCAAGGAATTCTTAATGATTAATTTTTGATTTTAATTTGTCTCACATCACTCGGTAGACTGAGTTAGAAAATTCAACTAATGCATGGAATTGAAGAAAAAATATTTGTAACGAGTAACCCTCGCAGATGTTGAATGCCTTTTCCCAATCAGTAATCCTCCTATCAAACCATAGATCTGCCAAGAAATTTTTATGAACCATTATATTACTCGAAATGGATTGAGCATAGTTTCAAGTTAAGGAGCTCTTAATTTTTAGAACTAAACAAATAATTTTTATTATTAAATTATCACGGAATAAATAGATATAATGAAAAAATAATTTTTAGTTAAATTCTTTCCTCATAGATTCTAATTGATATCAAAACTGTCGTTAACAGAAATGCTAATCCTTTCTTGATTGATCACGTATTTTGCACACAAATGATTAATTCTTCTTTGTAAAAAGGGATCGTACGATACGATTCTCATCTTTGGTAAAAAGAGACTTGAGTACTCGATTGAATTGCAGATGGAGCAGCCCTATTTGCGGAATCCTAATGGCCGCTAATCCTCATCTGTTAAGAGGAGCGCAGACGCAGATCATTTCAAGGCTAAATCTCCTCGTTTCCATCTTCAATGATAGGCAAAGAAACTTCCCCATTGTACAACCTATTTTTCACTTTTTGTTTACTCGAAACTTTCAGTGTCTTAAATAATTAAATCTGATTATTATTCGACTGTTTTGTATAGTGGTTAAGAAAAGTTGAATCAAGTTAACCGCTTAGCTGATACTTACATGATACATTTTTACTTGAGATTCGTGCCGGTTAACCTATAAATATCATAATTTAAAAATAGTTTTCACATATTATGAGCTCAAAAATTGGAAATTCTCCCGTGAACAGTGAAAAACTTTTGATCATAAAAAAATATATACGTAGTATTTATTTATTTTTTTAATGCATTTTTTATCATTTGCAAAATTAACTCTGCCAAACTCGATAGAAAGAGGGAGAAGCTTAGCTTGATGCAATTACTCCACTCTTCCAGTCTGCCCTTACGGGGAAGGAAGTGTAATTAGATTTTCGAAAAGTGAAACTTTCACTTCTCTCCCCAACAAAGGGCACTCAAGTAGGGATAGTCTTTTTCACTATACAAATCACTCAAAGTCACCTTGATGTCTATTGACTTATCGTTTCTACATTACCCATTTTTCTTGGACAATAATCAAGATTTACATGAGCTGTTTTATGAGAATTATTTCAATTAATCAACGATTTATTTAATTAATTGGATAGTTTGCGTTTTTTCCAAATATTGTCGAGATGCTTCACTCTGTAAGATCTACTTTTGATCTCATGAAATGAATCTTTATGCATTCGAAGAAAGTATTGGAGCAAAATTGTTTAAAATTCGAAACGATTTGAAAATAAGAATATCATTTTTAGAGGAGTTATAAGTTGACTACATCGAAGTCTATAGTTTCCCCACTTTTCATCAGTTCGTAGTGGATTATCCCTTTCAAATCCCACCGAACACAAAGCATTATCTTTTTTGAGATATTGGGGATTTTGAAGGGGCCATTGGATCTTTTGAAGGCAATTGCGAGATTTCTTTCAAGCATTAGTTTCGTCGTGTATATAAGAGCATGCAAGATCAGTTGACAATTCACGGAGTTATTCTTAGATTTTCGGAAATCCTCATGGACAATCCTCCATCAATATCCATGCTTTAGAACCTTGAACTATCGATGTATGGTAAGGACATTCGCAGCATCGTAACCAAAGACATAGCATATTTCTTTATTTGATCGAATGGCATTATAATAACACTATCTTCCGAAAATTCAGATTAGACTACGTCACATTCCATTAATTAATTCACAATGATAAAAATATTTTCATTAAAGTATATAAGTATCATATCGTGGAAAAATAATTAAATTATTTGAAAAATGTTTCATGTGAAATTATCTCACGAAAACAGGGGTAAAAAAACCCTCAAACGACCAATTTTGCTTATAATTCCAGAAGAAATGGTATCATATTTACTCTACTGACTCCTATTGTGAGTGAAATAATCATATCCGCCATCTTTATTGTTTTATTTATTTTTTGAAAAATCCACGAGGGGTAATGAAATTTTTGATTCAAATATAAATGAGTAGTCTTCAAGGTATAGAAAACTTTGTATGGATATTTATCCATAACGGTTAACCCTAACCCTTATTCTCAATAAAGACGAAACACGTTAAGAGCTGGTTGTTCAATAAATCTTTATTAATAATTCTAACTCTCTTGTTCTCCTAGCTGGAAGAGAAGTTCTAAATGAAATTAACTTCATTTTTGGGGTATAATTATTTAACTGTTCGATGTGTATCCTAAGAAATTCTTTCAATGTCAGATGCTTACTTGCAAAATTGCAATCTAGAATTATTTGTTAGTTTTTAATACAATGTTATATGTAGAGTACGGATAGAGTTATCATTTTGTCATAGTTTTCTATGCATCTTGTAGTTTAAATTCGCAAATATTTGAATTTTAGATCATCAGTTTAAAAATTAGAAATATGTTCTCTTTATTTTATTTATTTGGTTTGACTTGATCAAATAGCATAGATCCCAGTGCTGCCTTCAATACCAGATATAGATGTGTTTTGTTCTCTTGGGACTCATCAAATTTCTGTCGACACCATGTTTTTATTCACATAGAACCTTTAGGAGAAGCCGAAACGATATCCGCAAATTTATCACAATAGTAGTCTGTTGTAACTCAGAGATGAGGGAGCGATCTATTGTAAATATTTTGAACACGGAAAGAAGAAGGCCTTTAAGCAAATGAAATAACATAATATCACATGTGACAATGTAAATAAGAGTAATTCTTCCTCAAGCATCTTGAGTATGCCACTCCAAATGCATTAGTGGAGATTCAAAAGGAAAGTTTGCTTTAGGAGAGAAAATCCTACGCAGATTTCTATAATCAAAGCTGCCGTGAATTAAAGTATATTTCTAGCCTTGTCTAAAAAGTTTCTTGTACCACAGCATAACATTTTTATCATGCTTATAGTCATGATTATTGGATAAAAAATACAAAGATATCAGCTACAAATCGTTTGACACAGTAATTGAGGAGGATAAAGCTGTGAGCTATCACACAGAGTTTCTCAATTCTCTCGAAATTCCCGGTATGCCTCTACATCGGCTCGAGCTCAAGGTTGTGATTCTTATCATTCTCTACAGAAATATCCAGAAGTTGAATGGCAGGCGATTGGCAATAAAAGCTTTAATGCAGAATTATTTCTGGGCCATTCACAGGAGAAGACGCTTACATTCCTCGAATTCCCCTAATTCCAAGTGATAGCCCGATAAGATTCAAAGTGGTGCATTATCAATATAGCCTTTTCGATAACTATCAATAAGTCGCATGGGCATCGTAGGATCTTTGCGGGGTTAATCTTACAGAGGATTGTTTCTCTCACGGACAACTATAGGTCGCCTGTTCTCGAGTCGAGAATCCTGACAGTTTATTTATATGTGCCCCAGGTACAATGACAAATAATGTGGTTTATAGACAAGTCTTATGATTTCTTTTGATTTCATCTTTTTTAATTATTATGTAATTTTGCCCATTTTGATATCTTTTTAACTCTTCCCTATTATTTTTTCATTTCCTATCAAAAACAGGTAAGTAGAGTGTTCTCTTCTATAAGAATTAAACTTTTGTTTATATGTTTTATGCGTCGCGGCCGGATAAGCTAGTTATTGGATAAATATACAGAACTTTAATGTGTAAATTTCATGAAGCTCATTTAGTGCAACATTTTTTACTCGCTGAATTCCTGAATTAGGCTTGAGCAAAATTCTCTGGCCAAAACCAAAAGGAGCGTATGTCTGTTAAAATCAATGAGTATTCCAAGGTGTTTTCAAATTGCTATTTCAAAATATTTGTCCTATCATTGAAGTACATTACCGTTTCAGTCTTAATCCGTTAATTGATAGCACAGATTAGGTATTTAGAAATGTACATGTTGGATATGTGCTCAACTAGCTTTATTAAAGTTTTTTCTTTTAATGAATTCTACATAGAGATTTCATCTTTCCAATCCCAACTTGAGTCATACATTGTACACATGTTGAAGTTTACTGCGTAAACGTAATCTTCTAGTCCAGTTGGTAAAGTCTAAAATAATCATATCTTATAATGGAAATAATTCACCTAAAATCTATATTTAAGATACAAATGAAGTTTAATATTCATTTAATATGTCATCTCTTACATAATAATTTATACAGCCATATAACCAAATTTACAACGTAAGCAAAGTTTAGCTCAGACAAAATATAACCCTAGAAGTCCATTATCAGATGAGCTCCATCGAAATATATAAATTTAAAAAGCAATTTATGAAATAAGAAAATTTTCCAATTAAATTTATGAATTAATTTCTTTCTTCAAGTTATCATTTCAATATTCTCTGCGTAATTGGATTATCGAATATGATCCTCTCCATGACTGTTTACGATCAGAGTGCTCACACTTATCTGCATATAAATCGGTCACTAGATTTCCCCAAAGATCACTTTTCCACTAAGAGAGTGTCAAGTGTTATACTCATGGGATACTTTTAAGATATAAATTACTTTTTCCATGAATAGGCTTAATAGGTTACTCTATATCTTATTTGAGTACACGATGATTCTTGATATCTATTATATAAGTTTACTTGGGTTGATAAAATGTTTCTTATGAATAAATTATTTTGCTACTTGTCAAAAAGTTTGCTTTCTGCGGTATATTTCTTAATTTACAGTAAGCTGTATCTAATTTCCTCATACGGATATGCCTCCCCATTTTGTTAGGTGTTTAAATATCTTATTTAGAAGTTCAAGAGTCTTAATATGAGGTATTATTACGAGATCAGAATAAAATCCCAAAAAGTCAATACATTTTCTGAATCGCAATTTCATACTGATTAAGAACTTGATAGTCTTTTTGATATGATTCTGGTACTGCTCTGATGAATTTATTGTGGCGAAAAATGGATTGTAATCACTTAATGGTTATCAAAATTGTTCACATTACCAAAGCGAAAAAATGCATAGCTTCGATGCACATTCTTGAATGCGTAGGAGAAAAGTTTATAGTTGTATTTGCACGAATTTTGTTGATTTGAACAGGCAAGTGAGTCTATTTTTTCAATTTGATTACTCTAGGAGAATTATGAGACTTCAAGCTCCTAAAGTGTCATTGAATCCCATTTTCTGCCTAAATAAATACATCAGAACAATACCAGAATAATATAAACACATGGTCTGAAACCTAATTTCATAACGTTAAGCTTTGGCGGTAGCCTTAAAAGTTTAAAATGCGAAAAAAGTAGATTTAGGATAATAAAATAGTGTCGGATTCTTAATCAGCATGGACTTGCGGTACAGAAAATATTGAATTTCTGGGAAATTATCATTTGACCTCGTCCTAATAGTCATCTTTCCACCAATCCCCTCACTGGTCGTTAGATTTTTAGATATGATTAGACAACTCATTGCATTTTGGAGTTGATACTGATCAAATATCAATTTTTTTCTTAGAATTGAGTTTCATAGCCGAGTCTTCCTCTATTCGAGTTCTCATGAGAGGCTATAATAGGGGGGGGGGAGGTTTGGAGGAGATCGGAATCGAACCCAAGCCAACTCCTTTTTATTTTGAATTGGGAGCAAAATTTGGACGATTAAGCATTCTCTGAGTAGTATTGCGCCAGTAATTCGGGAAATGAAAAATTTCTGCTGAAAAACTGTATTAAAAAAATTTATTTTGAACGTCAGCACATTGATTCATTCCTATCAATATCTGATATCTATCAGAGATACTTTCCTCAAATTTGAAGTGAAAATAGTTCTCTACCATGACCAAGAGTAGCAAATAATAGATTTTTAGTTGTTCAAGACTTTTCAAAGGTATTTTAATCCTGAAAAATACCTTATAGCAAAAGAGTTGAAGCCTTGCTCTCCATGAAATAGATGAATGCGACCCCTTCAAATTTTATTGTTAGAAAAATGATGGTATTCTTAATTTCTCGGCTGAGAACTTTGTACGTGAGGAGTAATAATGATGATGACCGCGAAAAAGATAATCCCGATAATTACCCTAAATGATGAGTATCGTGAAGAAAACGTTTAATTGAAGGAAATTTTTCATTTTGATAATAACAAAATAGATTATAAAATTAAACGTTTGTTTTCATTTCAAAAAATATTAATTTAACTCCAAGTTTTTTCATTATAGCTTCCAATCGGGGCACATTTACAAATAAGAATTTTCCGATTTTATATTTTAATTTCTCATATCTCGGCTGGATTTGTGAATTCCATTTTATATATCTTATTTAACGTATTTGTTATCGAGATCCTACAAAAGACCTCGCCGTTCCTATCGGACTCTATCCATTACCACCGACATGCTTGGATCATCAAAACGTTCAATTCCTCCTCCCCAATTTCTATGTCACGAAGAATTTCGTGTACGAGGACCATATCCTGTTAAATTCGTACCGACAATTGGATAGATCTTATAACCTCTCGCTTAGTGAACATTTTAGCAAATTTCCTACTATCTGTACAATGTACATATATTAGGACTAAAACGGACCATTTTCATTACTCCTTGTACCCTCCCTCTATTTAATGTACATTATACATCCCTAACTCTCTAAAAATTCTAAATCTTTTTCAAATATATTTTCCTTAGAAAAAAATAATGAGTCCCCAAAATCGGTTTATAAATCTCCAAGTATGGACCGTTAGTAGGCTTTTATCCTCTTGTTTTTTCAATGAATCATCATTTTTCTTAAAAATTGAGTTTCATAGCCGAGTCTGTATTAACCGAGTTGCCACACTTTATCAAGGATATTTTTCGTTTTGAATGGATTCTCCTCCCCCTCCCCCTGCGAAAATTTACCAAAAAGACATTTGAAATCATTCATAAAAAGAATTATTTTGTAGTAATTACATTCTTTATTTTTTCACCTCCATTTTATTGTCACTAAATAAAAGAATCTTTTTGATTATTTCTCAACACTTTAGTTGCATAAAATCATTTGAGGATAACAAAGGAAATAGCAATGTATTATCTATATTTCCCAATATATAACTTGGTGCTATTAGTTGAAAAGAAGCATGGAATTTCTTCTTCATTCACATCATCAATAATAAGTTCAAGTTATTAACTAGGCTATTATTATTATTGGAAGATCTTTTGAATTTACAAGATCAAAAATGGTTTTGGATATTTTCTATAAATTTCTAAGAATACGTAAACTAGAAAAAATATTAAAAACTGATGCAGAAAATGTTTCTAAATTCAACTCAATATTTTTGAGACGAAAAGTAGTATTCAAAATTATGCAACAGCAGGTTAACTAGACAATTTTTCATTATACTTTGAGGTCTGCCAATTCATGTGGCTAATAGAAATTTGCTATCCCCAATAAGTTTTATAAAATGAGGGTAAAATTTTTGTTTTTATCCATTTTCATCAGGATATAATTGAAATAGATTTTGATAGAATGAATTTCTATATTTAACCTCGGGAAAAATAGGTTGTACAATAGGGAAGTTTCTTTGCACATCATTGAAGATGGAAATGAGGGACTCCCAATCGACGGAATAATAATAGTTGTAACAATGTGGTTTTTGGACAAGACGTTTCGGGACTGGTTGGATCATTCCCTTCTTCAGTTGTCTTTAAAAGTTGAAAAGTCAAAAGAGCAGCATTCACATCATTGGGTTCCGTCGATGAATCACCCTCGTTCTTCGCACTAAATATATATCGTCTACCCCATTCCCTCATTGGTCAATCTCTCTCAAGTTCATCCAGCATACACCATCTACTTTACAGGACTCAAAAAACCAATCTACTCCATTTTAATTTTTCCATAACAACTAATTTTATCCATGAATTCACTTTGTCTCGTTTAGTGAAAGGAATACCGCAAAGATGAAAAGTACCTCATCTTAAGACTCGAACGAGAAGCCGGAGAGAATAAGGTGCATCCGTATGAGAAAATTAGATGAAGCTTTGGTTGTCAATTAATAAATACCTCAGAAATACTGGTGATAGTCTGCTTATAAGTTTAATTGAATTATTATCGTCGCATTGGTATAATATACCAAAGCTATATCTGTTCTACAATGTAGAACTTCTACATCTGAAAGAATTTTACAAACTGTAATTTATTTCCCAAAATTAGGCTTGTTTAAAGAGAATAAACAAGCTTGTTAAATCTGAAAAATAGTTTTTTTTCAACAAGCGATATAAGAGCACTCGAATTAACAAGAATATACGGTTTTTAGGGTTATTATCAAAATCAAGTGGAGGGGTAGACATTATTATTACTACCTATAGGACAGTCCAGTTGAAATTATTACGAATAAGTGG
>JJOG01003610.1:0-11403 GCA_000715275.1 Gyrodactylus salaris
AAGAATAGCTGGTGAATATAGAATCTCTCTTTCACAACTTTTTGCGTACTACAAAAAATTTTTATCACGCGATAACGTATTTCTGAATTGAATAAATGAAAAACTGTCAATAACTAGTCGAAGTGAAACATACCAACTGCATTTTCGATTTATCATGATTCTTCCAGACATTTTGGTAATAAAACTTTTGGTCAATCACTGAATTTCTCTTGAAGAAACTTTCACCATCAGCGTGGCCGTCAGAATCCTCAATTGTCCCACCGTAGCACTTCAAGAGTTGCGACTTATCAATAAAGTTTAACAGCACCGATTCTGGATGCGTTCCAAGGATCTTGTTGTAATGACAACTAGAAAGATAATTGGAGAAGGACGAATTTTGATAAACTCACATAGATTTTCCTCAGATAATTTGGCTTCGCAAGGCGATAATAAAACTTGGCGACAAATGATTCAACCTTACCGACGTTTATCACGAATATTCTTGCATACATTTCTGAGAAATACTCCCAGAGAAACCAGGATATTGAAGCATGATATGATAGATAGCTCTCTGAACAACTAGTATACTTGACATTGTTAAAGTCAACAATTAAGTATGCTTGATCCACTCGTTTATCTGTTGAAAGAAAATATTCATCTTCCTAATATTACACCTGCTTGAATAGAGCCTGACATTATCCCACTTACTTTATTATTAAAAATTATATTACAGATCTCGATCATTTTACCCGAGATTACATTTAGTAATGATATGCCATCTTATCGTAAATTTTTCCAAGTTTACCAACTTACTAAATATTTTACTTGCTTCCAAGCAGGCATCTCCTATTTTCTTAACAAGCTGCAGCCGACTTCCGCCAGAAAAAGTATGCGAAAAAGTCTTATTAATGCCGGAAAAGTCAATATTTCCCCAATCTATGTACGTAATGGGATGACCCAGCTTTGAGAATCCATGCACTGATCCAACAGTTAGTAGGTCTGACTCATTTTGAGGATCCTTGTTCATGACTTGATAATACTTGTATATTATAAATGTCAACCTTACGTAGCTAAAGTTTATCCATTCGAGATAATTCGTTATCTTTTGAAGAGTCTTCTCAAACTTCCAATTATTTGCCATTAGGAATTTCAAGAAGAAGACATTATCATAATTTGTCAGCCCAGTATTGTGATTTTTGACAAAGGTCATGAATCTAGATAATTTCTCCTTTTCAATATTAGTAACGTTATCTAAAACGGACATAATTAACTGATGCAGTAGATCTATTTTTTTCATTCATATCCTTTCTAATCCAATCAATCTCGCGAGCTAGAAGTATAACGTTCTTCTCTTCTCGTGTATACTTTCAGCCTCACAAACTACCAACCCTCCTTACCATGATTTAAGCAAGATTAATCAGAAAGATGTGACTATCAAATCTCTCCTTGCAGAGTATCAGGCCACGAAAACGATAGCTATGATGGCACTGCAAGGATGCTTACAGCAGATTCCTCAATGACGATAGCAGAAAGGAAACCTGGCAACGTTGACTTCAAGATTTCTTAAAATTTTGGGGCGGAGTCACTAATTTTGCATACTCTGATGTTATCAAGTCTACACGTATTTATCATCTATGGTGGACCGCCCCAAAATTTGAATAGATTTATAGAAATCTTGAAGACAACGTTGCCAGGCTTCCTTTCTGTCCTCTGATGTAGGCACCCTTTGCGGCTAATAGTTTGTACTTCGGTAATAATTCTCAGATTTTGTTTATTTTCAGTCATAATTGGTATTTTAACTTTTAAATATCCTTCAGTTTATATTACTTTTCACCATTATTTTGACCAAAAAAGCCAAAAATAAAGGTTTACATACATAATCGTGAAATCATATTTAAAAACAATTGGAACGTGGAAAAGCCTTCTACATCGTAAAAGAAAATCCCTTTCTATTTGTACAAAAGATTCCATTCATTTAATTACCTTTAACTACTGTGCAATTATTATTTTCAACCAATGATCTTAACCATTGTTTGAACCAAATCTACTTATGAGTAGAAAAGAATAATCACATATATTTGAAAACCTTTGGACCCTATGTAATGGACTGATGAGAATGTACTTAATAAAGTACTTATTTCTAGTATGGTATTTTACTCAATGAACTCTGAACTGCTGCAGATAAAACTGGATATTGGATGCTACCTGATCATAAAACTAATTGTCTGTGGCCTCGTGGGAAAATATTTTTTGCTTAATTACAAAATGAAACTTATTATCGGTAATGATCATTTTCTATCGTATTCAGCTTTTGGTTTAGTGATATTGATCATTTATCATCATAAGTGAGACGGGAGCTCAAAGAGTATTGGAGAAATGAAAACTGAAATTCAAATTAATCGCCAAATTCAAATATTATTTTATCATCATTAAGTGCAAATCCCAAAGGGTGAGTTGTTTTGAATGGGATAATATTTCATTATTAATAATGTAATAATCATTCAATAAGATTGTATTTAAAATATTAGTTTTTAATCATCAACAAATTTTGAAAAATTTGCTTTTAATATCAAAGAATAAACGCGAGAATCATAATTTGAACAGATTAGGACGAGCCTTGGTATTCCTGATAATATTTTCGAGAAGAATGATTTGAATGAACCATTAAATATGGTAAATCTTTTAGTTATGATCAATTGTCATCATTTATTCGAGCTTATCGAATGCATAGCCATATTGAAAGTCATGAGGAGGTAGCTTCAATAAGTTTAGATGAAAAGAATCTATTCGTTATTGACAGGAGTGTATTTAATGAGGAAATGTGACGAAAGAATCATAAATTAGCACTTTAGGGATAGGATTAATGCGAACATAAAGCCAAGAGTGGGAAATAAATGCTTTCAGAAATAAATTGTTTATAAATTCAGCCAGTTTTTTGCAGAAAATATATTGACACGTCTAGTAGGTAAGTTGAGGAACAGAGAGTTTGAGTCATTTTGATTCATTGACTTGGAATTTTTGATTATAGTACATCAAGATAGTTATCAAAACGAGACGGCAAATCATTCTGCGGGTTTGAATTCAAGGAGATGAATCAATCAGTAAAATATTTTGATTTTGAGATATTACAGGGTTGTATGTTGAAAAATTAAAATCCCCCGAAATGAGAACCCTAGAAGGTTATAAGAACCTTGATGATTAAAATGAAGAAAAAAAGGTGAAGGTTATCATAAACACCTCGAATAAGGATGGCTTCAATTGGATAGGTAGGTAATAGAATTTATAGTAATGAAAGAAAATGAAAATATAAGGCGACTCAACCTCAATTTCGAAATAAAGTTACAAGTCCAATATATAGGAGAATTTTAGATCAACTCGCTTTTTGTCAGTAAAGTTGTGGGTTTTATGGAGTTAGTGAAGATTCAATCTTTCTTTGGCATGAATGGTCTGTCACGAAAATAGACAATTCATGTGAGATATTTGTATTTTGGAATGAAAACAATAATATTCTCGATGACCTTGTGAACAGAAAACTCTTCGTTTTCAGGTGATAGTATCAATAAAGACTTTTTGATTTTTTTTGCATCTGATTGAGCTGCTGTATTCCCTAATTTGGATATTTGAGTCTTTTGAAGATTTATTTGTAATTAAAAATGATATTAAAGTATCATTGAGCTTCTTGCAACATCTGCAAATGATTGAGTATTTGGCTTCCTTAATTGGCTTTGAATGAGA
Source organism: Gyrodactylus salaris (assembly GCA_000715275.1). Classification (NCBI taxonomy): domain Eukaryota; kingdom Metazoa; phylum Platyhelminthes; class Monogenea; order Gyrodactylidea; family Gyrodactylidae; genus Gyrodactylus; species Gyrodactylus salaris. Next base: position 3,715 of record JJOG01003610.1, read on the forward strand.
AAGATTATACTCTACTCGATATTGAGAAGACGTTAGATGATATGGTTGAAATATTGATGCATTTCGATATTATGAGATTTCATCCAGCGCAAGGTTTGCGGTTGGTCGATATTTTAGGAATCCAACTGAGTTTAGAGGAGAGAGAAGTGATGTAATTTTGGTATATTAGATAGACCAAAAATTATCTTTCTTGATAAAAACCTAAATATAGAAAATTACCTCGGGGAGAATTTGAACTTCCGGCTATTTGACCATTCAGACGTTTGTGTTCTCTCCAAGTTGTATTGTTCCGGTTATTTTAAAAATTAAATGTTATAAAATAACAGATTTCCAAAAAAAATGTTATATTTTTAGAATAACCGAAACAATAAAATTCATTACAAATGCAAAATGTTATATACAAGAGATGATTTGAATAAAGATTAGCCATCAAATGATGGATATGTTACCGTATATGTAATGAATTAGGAATTAAGCTTAATTACTAGTCTATTCAATGAATCAGTAAGTTTCCAGTAAATTCTATGAACTAGGAGATTTAATAAATCTTACTGAGCGAAATCTCATTACCCTTTCTCTTTTGAATGTAGTTAGGTCTTTGAGTGTGAATATTGTTCCTACATACTTATACAAATTCGTGTAAAGAGGTGAAGAGCTTTCTTCTAGCGTGAATAGTTCAACAATTGCGCAAACAGTCGACGACGTAATTCGAAGATACCAAATCACAAGAAAATATTTTTCACTTCTATTGTCGGATACTGCACCATATATGACAAAATCTTTTAAGAAATTGAAGATATTCTATTCCAAATTCACACAGGTAACATGCACTGCACACTTTCTTCATAATTGTGCCATGAAAGTCAGAACGTTTTATCCTGAAGTCGATGCATTAATATCCACTATACACAAGAACAGAAAAAGAAAACACTCATTCAATTAAATTGGTATTTCTTCTTCACATGTTCTCACACGATGGGGGAGCTGGTTAAGTGATTACTACTCCAAGCATCTTCCCATAGTTGAAGAGATTATAAAAAGAATTGAATCTTCAGGAATATCAATGAGCAACGTGAGGGCATCAATAAGGAATGAGAATTTAGTGTGTCAATTTAGTGAAGACAACAATATCTTCAGAGTACACTAAATTGATCCCTCTGATCGAGAAGCTCGAAAGCTCAAATTCAACAATCTCAAGAGCATATCAGAAATTAACTGATCTTAACTTTGGAGCAGAATTAGAGAATAACTAGTGAAAAGACAAATGGTCAAACCTCTGTAAGATGGAATATGAAATTCTCAGTCCTGATGAGTACTAAATATTTTCAGCCAACTTCAGCAGAAGTTGAGAGAAGCTTCTCAAAGCTTGTTTTAAATAATAGAAAATAAATTCTTAAAGAAAACTTTATTTTTGAGTACTAGATGTCTTAAGATGTAAGAAGGACTATAAATATTTTTAAGGACTATTTTGGGTGCTCTAGTGATTACGCTACTGTTTTTTGATAAACTCTAAACTTCCAAGAAGGGTTATTAAAGTTACTTGAAACTTACTGATTCATCGAAAATACTAGGTATCAAGCTCAATTCCTAATTCATTGAATATACGGTAACACATACATGAAAAGAGCAATCTTTAAAAAAATGTTTTTGAGGTATATCAAAGTACGTTAGAAGTAATCAGAGCTTCCAAAGCTATAAAAGATGAAAAGAATTTATTAGTTTCTTGAGAGAATCATGATTTGCAAAAAATTCGACAATAAATATTTTCGCAATTTATTTAAGAAAAAATTAAATTTTAGAAAAATTAAGATAAAGCATATATTAAAATCCGTTCTCTATAATTAAATGCCCATTTATAAACATTTGAATTGCATGGTGACTTTACGAGACTTTAATAAGGAAGCTAGGTTAGCAATGCGTGTGATGTAAAACCACTGAAATCGTGTTCCTTCTGAAGATAAACATTGATTTAAACAAATTTTCGTTTTTCTGATTGTTATAATCTGTCAAGACTGAATGCGTAAATAGTTTGAGTTAAACACAGAAATTGTTAACTTGACCTTAAAGTATAGTTGATAATTTTACTTCCATCTCCTTTCAAGAAGATATGCATAGTTATATGGAATCTATGAAAAATGAAGAAAATCAAGAAAAATATGCGCACTTTTTAGTTTTGTGAGTTTTTAATAAATTATTAATTTTTGCATTATTCAACATTAACCACGAAAAATAAACTCTTTGATTATTATAAGGTCTTTTTCACACGAATAGGAGAATTAGTTCATTCTTAACCCTTCAAGACCCGACTCTACAATTCAGGGATAATTCCACTGGGCTAAAAGTTAAATTTTAAGAACCTTTTGGTAATGAGAATTTTTTCTAAAATATTTAGTTTGGGAGATATTCACGGTTTCTTTGAAGATAAATGAGGTCTTTTGCCTCTTTCATAAGAGAATAATTATGTCTTTTTTTTCAAAATTCGATGGCTAGTATCGTTTTTTTCAAATAAATGAATAATCAGAAAGCCTACCAACTCTTCTTCAAAATGATGTGTCTTGATGTATTTTGCGACCTTGGATATATGAATAACGGCAAGAAAAGGCAATGTTGCTCAGGAGCAACACTGGGACTTAAAGGGTTAAGAACGGACCCTCTAATCTTCTCTCATTTAGTGTTGAATAGTGAACCAACATTTTAGAGAGATTATGATTTACTCTTTAGTGCGATTGAGGGCAACACAGGCGGCCAAATAAATTTAAAAATCGTTTAAAGACGATTAAATTTGCACTATTGCCGTCCGAATTTGGTGTTCAAAGTTTAGAAAAGGAGATTTTAACATGGATAAGGCAACCAAATCCTGGAGAACTAGTCTCGCTAAGGAGGGCACAATGAAGCAGATTCTAGAACAAGATCCACGTAGAAAGGTCATAGACTTGTTCAATAGGTTGACTTTTCTATCGGAGCAACTATCAACCAAATAAAGCCAGTCTGTTACATTAATAAACTGGATTATTGGGTTCCACATGAATTGACATGGACAAACGTGCTCAAAGTTTTTGTCGCTCAAACCCAAGATGAATCCATTTTGGTGAGAAATGGATCATTTACACTATCAATCGTCTTTAAATATAGTTGAGGCTTCTAACTAACGCTCCTTTATTGTTACCTAAACCAGCTCTCTTCCAGAAGAAGATTATGCTCTGCGTTTGGTGGGGTTCTAAAGGTTCAATCCATTATGAGTTGCTTCCAAATGGGCTAAGAATAACCTCTGAGGATTACTGCAACCAGCTTTCATCAGTTGACGCAAATACAGAGTTTTGTTCCACCAAGAATGTATCACTACTGACATTGCTTCATTGGTCTCCTTTCCAAGATCTACAAAATAATCTTGATCAAAAAATATGCAAAACACGCCGAATTCGAAATTTTAGTTGATGAGTACTTATGCTCAAAATACGAAATTTTTGGAGGAAATGCATCGTAAGACTTCCGGAACGTTGACAGAAGAAATGTTTAAATCAAATAGAAACTTTCTTATTCAATCAATAAAAATGTTGATTCTAAGGAAGTTGCTTTCCTCTCAATGATTCCGTAAATGAATACTTTCATAGCCAATGTGGCTGAAAATCACGCCTTGATTGAATATGTGAAAAGGTGAGATTTGAGAGTTTAGGCAGCATCTGAAAATCGATGCTTGAAGATTTCGGCAAATCAATCAATATAAATTTTTTATTCGTTAATATCTCAGATATATTATTTTTAAATTCGAAAATATTCATATTTTTAGTTTTATAGGTTCTCATACATCGATTAATTAGTGCTAGATCTTTCATGTTCCTCCTCGTTATCAGTTTCGTTCGCGCAATTCACGTACACTACTGTTTGGTTGTCTTGTATGATTGTTGACGTTTCGATGCAGTAGAGTTAATCAGCCCATCTCGCGTCTGAATGTGATGGATTCTTTGGTACTGGATAGCCAGTTCTTTGCTTCAACTCCAAGGTGTCTTTTGAATCGTTAATCATCACTGTTCTATCTAGGCTTTATGATTTCGAGCTTAATATTTCAACTAGGTTCTAAACTAATTACATTCACATTTTTAACTTTAGAGTTTAAATGACTTGAGGTAATATTAACTCGAATTTGATTAAACCTCTCTTTTCTAAAGGTCGTATACAACCTCCAACTATAGGACCTCAATTCATAAAACAATAACATTCTTTTTAAATGTAAATAACATTTTTCACATTGTTAGCCTCGTGAAAAGTTCTTTGTATATTGCATTATGTGAGTCATTAATAATTTATAACTATTATATAAGCAAATAATAGCTAATCTCAATTTTCCACTTAATATGAATTAATGACATCAAAAAACGAGAAGTCTGATATTGAATATTGGGAGATGATTCGATGAAAAATACTATAGGTCCAAGCCCTGTCAAATGCAGCTGCCCAGAGAGAAACGAATTAATGCCTTGTTATAAAACCTCTCAAGGTCTAATTTAACATGCAATATTATTGGCTGATTTACCGACCAATGAAATTAAAGAATTTATATTTTGAATGATGTATATTTATTTTTCTTTTCAAAATGCAGACTCAAAAAATCTTTGTTGAATGAAAAAAATCATTAGTACGGAGTTTTTAGTGAAAAAATTTAATTTTTTTGATTGCTAATGATACGGAAGTCTGAGTATTGTTGTTTCCTCGTCACATTCTAAAGAATCATTGATTATTTTTCTTACTTTTGAAACGTAAAACTAGACATTAGATTGTTATTGTACGAATTTAAATATGGAATACTCTTTTCGAGTTAGAGTCTCTAAAAAAGAGTTTTAAGGAAAAAGTGAATTATGGTTTAGTAAGTATTAATAAGTATTCAAAAAATTGTCCATCGATAATAGGACACACTAATATATACTTTCATTAAACATAGCAATCTTTATAAGAACATATAATAAGAAATTTATTTTTAATTAAGAATCTCAGATTTTTTTGGTCTTTCCTTTTTCCTAAAAAATGCATATTTCACTCTAAATTATGCATATTTTAGACAGAAATTTGCATATTTTGATTTTTTAACCTGATTTTTGTACACGGTAAAAATTGTATTTTTGCATATTTTTATGTAGTCTTAACTATCACTCTGGTTCTTCCAGAGTTGAGCTTAGGTTCTCGATACCACAAGTCGCATGAAGAGTCACAGTTTTGCCAAAAACTGATCTTGAAGGGAATCTGAATGTAATTTTCTAGTTTTTCTCGAAACTTGATAGCTGCAACCATGTGTACAGTCACACCCACTCTTCCTGTATCGAATTGTTATCTTTACAATTCTACTCTACCAATATATTGATTGCAAATTTTTTACGGTCTACACATCTTATCTAACAAATTATTAAGATTTTTTCGAATGATATCTGAGGAGCTGAAACATACTCCGACATGAAAAGTTTCCATTTCAATATTTACAAATTGGAGAAAACCAGAGAGTGATAGTTATAAAAAAGGGAAGACCAAAAACATTAGGCTAAGATCTGTAGCCAAAAGTATTTTTAATTAAAAATAAATTTCTTATTATGTGTTTTTATTAATTTCTATAATGATAGCTATGTTGAATAAAAGTATATATTAGTATGTCCTATGTCACATGAGAATTAACCTCTACTCCTCTATGGCTCATAATAAAAATTATTATTTTTTCCATGTCTCATGATAAACATTACGGGTATATCCTATGTCATATAAAAATAATAAGAAAAGTCCTATGTCTTATGATAATTGCCCTTTAAAAAAAAACTCATTTGGTGGCCCTATTCTTAACACTCTGATGCTAGTCTCTCATCTTAATTTTATCAGCTGATGGAACAAGTCATAAAAGTTTAAAAAATCAGGGATCATAAATATCTTGAGATAGATCTACTATTTTAATTAGTCATACTTTATTCAAAGAGATGGATTCTTATTCTTGGACACTCCTTTTATATTCTCTCAGTCATGTGTGATTTGAATATATTCTTCAAAGTGTTACGTCTTGCTCATCTTGTTATTATGTAATTTGGGTATTTTTTGATAAGACTTTCAAATCTCTAAATTTTAACCGAAATATTCTCCTAGTCCTCATAAGAAAAAAACTGAATCCTTTTTAGGTGTCGTTAGTGGTTTAAGTGTTCAACTTTACTTGTAGTATGACTAATTTAATAAAAGTAATCAAATGGGGTGGTAATTCATAAGGTGGGTCAAAGATCAGATTTCTTGACTTTCTCTTCAATTTTAGGGTATAAATTATAGGGTTATTATCAAAATCAAGTGGAGGGGTAGACATAACAAGTGTAGATGTTTGTTCATTTATCATAAACTACAGGACATACCATTGTATATTATCATAAAAAAGTGAAAAACTCTAAATAATTCTCATTAAAAAGGCAAAAACATTCATAACATAAGATTTTGGATCTTTTTTCTAAAAAGAGGAATGTTTAATTAATTGTATAAAGTTGTTTCTTTCTAATTTTTCAATGAACACCTTTCCTGATAACTTCAAAAAACTAATTGAAAATGGAAAATTCCTAGTAATTCCACAGGAATATCCACAGTGAGAAAAGACAGAGCAAATTGTAGTTTTAAATTTTTGTTATTTATCTTCCAACTATTTTTCTTGCGTTATTTCGAAGAACAAAGGTTTCCGCTGTTCACATATGACTTGCAACTATTTGGTTTCACGGGTCATGTGAAAGACTACATTCAAAAAAAGGTTTGAAGAAAATTCTACAACAGACATTTCTGTAATAAAGAAAACAAAAGAAATTCAAGAGATAGCGTGAAGAAAAGAGGAAGACCAAAGACAAAGAGGATTAGGTCTGTTGTAAACAAATATATAAAAATTCCTCTTCTCTTAAATAAGATCAAAATCTTACACTTTTTATGAAAATATATATTGGTATGTCCTTAGGATAAATAAACAACATCTACACATCTAATATGAAAATTAAAACTCCACTTATTCATAATAATTTAAACTGGACTGTCCTCTAGGTTGTAATAATAATGTCTGACTTTCCATTTGATTTTGAAAATTACCCTAAATTATAATGATAGACATTTCGTACACATCTATACACATTTGTAATAAGAACCAATGAAATTGAGAGTTGAATGCAGAATATGAAGAAACCTCATTGATCATGTCGAACATCAAGTCTTATGTTAGAACTCATCTGGAATAGTTGAGCATGACTAATTATCATAAATTTAAATTAGGGTTATTATCGTTTTCTATAGGAAGGTATAATAATTTACCTGACACATATAGGACACACCATGTATTTAATCCTTAATTCTAGGAGTAAATTTTTTTTTTCAGTGCAGCTATAGCAGGGGTAGACATTTTTATTGAAACCTATAGGATAGACCAATATATCTAGTTACACAATATAAGTTTGGAAAAATCTTTTCAGAGACCGATCTTTGCACCTCTGGTCGTCCCCTCGTTTTTACGATGGCTCTTGAATTGACTTTAGCAGATTCAAGGTGTTCAATGTCACAGAAAATGAAGGGTATAGTTTTTTCACTCCTTCAACCCAGATCAAAACTGGGCCGTTTACGCGTTTCAAGTGTGTAGATTTGGAAACTTGACATCGAATATAGCAGAATCTGCTAACTCTGGATTAATGAAATCAAGACAGCTTCAAT
>KL566975.1:0-11058 GCA_000715275.1 Gyrodactylus salaris
AAATGAGTCTCGTGCTATTCTTCATTGATAATATTGATGGGCTGAATATTTTTGAGCTAAATCGATACAGAAACGGATATTCGCACTGTACTTTATCATCATTAGATAGATATTGTTCTCCTCTTTAATTTGGTACTAATTTCTAACTGTTTTGATTTCTAGCTACCTATCCCCGAAGTTGATAAAAATTTTAAAAAAATTTCTGATCTATAGGCAATAGGTACTTATCTTCTAAGAAAAAAAGAAAAGGAGAGTTTAGAACTTCCAGATCAACCACAAATGACGTTCAATGAAAAGCAACTCGATGCCTAATTTGAATGAATTTTTTTTTTAATTTATTTATAGTAAGTCAAGTCATAAATAACATGTTGACAAAATTTTATTGAATTTTGTTGAAAAATATTATATTTTACATACAAAAAAAAACAGTTTTTAAAAGTTGGATCCTGAGTTTAATTTATAATTTGTGAAATACACGTCTAAAGTTTGCGTTACCCTAGCAAGGGGCTTTAACAAGGCTTTAAAAATCCCAAATCCTCCATAATAACGGAAGGAATAGAAATAGCCGCGTTAAATTGTCTCTCCCTACACTAATGGCAAAGAATGTCGAGATGCAAATTCCAACAATTCAATAGCTTCACGACTGGTTGGAAAGAAAGTACTCTTCTATCATTTTCTATCTTCCATGCATCATCTATCTAACAATACATCGCTCTCTCCGTGTGTATGTATATCGTACTCAACAAAATACATTAATAGGTTTTCGCTTCATTGAGCACACCTACTTCTCTCTTCGATGCGAAAGAATCAACTCCCTTCCAGAAAAGAAAATAGAAGCAGGTAACAGCTCAAAAATCGTACTACAAATGCAGTGTGGGGGTGGTTGACGTGAGTCCTTGAGTATATAGGCTCACACACGACATGTACAACACATAGAAATAGAGAGTGCATCCTAGGCTACGTGGACCGAGCCGGAATAATCTCAGACACCATGGAGAATTTATTGCCCTTCTACGAAAAGGACAGTCCCTTATTGTTGATGATGAACCTGTCGAAGGATTTGTTCAGCCCCAGTCTTGAACGCCAACAGAGGACTAATGAGCTGATCCAACTACTCATCAGGCTAGTGACTAATAAGGAGCCCCGAACACAACTTCAGAATGGGAATTTTGACTTATCAGAGTTTGCACAAGAGAAAGGTGAGTTTAACATGTAAAGAGAATCGTTTACGTAACATGAGATCTCTGAGAGAATTATGCTGGCCCTGAAAACTTCCATGATAGACGTGGTTTCTTCTTCTCGACTTTCTGACTGTCTTTGTTGCTTACGAGAAGTCTGACCAGCATATCTGCTCAAACATTTTGTCATTCATTCTCATGTAAAAACTTCCAGAATAATATTACGTCATGTAGTTACAAAATGTTTCAGTGTACGCTAGATTACGCATGATTGTTAAACTCTAATTGTAGAAATTGAGATTTTAAAATTTTTGTAGTCAAGTTTACACGAAAACTGGACGTCCCCGGAAGTTTGAATTTTTCTAAATAATTTATTTATTTTGAGTTTTTCGTTTCTTTCTCCACATTTACTTTGGATTTAAAGTGATGCCTATTTATTGTGTTGGTTGAGGAAATTTGAGAAAAAAAACATCAAATCTTCAGTACATTTATGATGGAAAAAAAAGTACAAAATGTGATGAGACAGGCTTGGATGGTTTTTATTTATCGACTCAAAATGAAACATTATCTTGGATTCCTTACAGTTGTTCTTACTTCCCGGTGTATTTTTGTTGTTAAATCTGGGACACATGAAAAAGTTTAGCACAGTGTATGTGTAGTACATTGTGTTCGCCTAAACCCTCCTCGTTTATAATTTAATAAAGATTGGAATGCATCCGATGCATTCAGGACCAATCATACAAAAACTTTAAATTTTGTTGCGAATACATTAGTGAGGCAAATTCAGAATTAATTTTGTCTTTAAAATTCTACAAAAAATGTTCTCCTTCAAAAGTTACGAAAAAATCTTAAACCTCAATTATTAAACCTCAGTGAAAGAATGAAAAATTTTGAATGTGAATTAGAAAAGTTATAGCAGTTTCTAGATTTAATAAAATTCAAAATTAAGAAACAAAATTTAAATTATTTTCGCGCGCGAATTTTCAAACAGCTATTTCTTCGAAATCTCATACTATTGAGGTGCGAAAGTGATATCATTCGAAAGCCTAACATTTCCTCAGTTAGTTGATGGTAGTTAAAATGTTCTTATAACTCTTTTTGTTGGTGTTATGAGACTTCCAGTGAGATGTAACAAAAATGTTTTTGTGGAGGGTTAAAATCAAAGACAAAAGTTGTTTCAATTCAAAACCCATAAAAATCTGTGATGAATGCGGAGAGACATAAACCGCGGGTTGAAATCCGAATCCAGGAATGGGCTTTCCTCGTGTGTCCCACTTTAACATATCCTTGTGAGATTGTTTTAATGAATCATTTTTAAAGGAAATTTCAAGTCAAAAAGAAATCTCTGGAAATTTCATAAACGTTCAATTAATCGACGTTTCAAATACATTTTCATCCCCAAGATATGTCAATTGACTTGATAACTGTTGACAGAAACTATTACAAATATCTTTTAATAGTTTGTCAAGTCAATTAATTTTTGAGAAGAATCTTATAATTAAGAATTCCTGTATTAAATCTACTCTCTTAACCTTCATTTCGAGTAAAACGATCCTGTCCGCCATCTTGGATTTTATCGAAACTTCTTTTTGAAGAAGCTACAAGGGCAAAGGAAATTTGCAATTTTCATTTGTCCCACACGAACCAGCAGACTTCAAGGTATAGAAAACTCAACTAGTGCATGTACATTTAGCCATAACCGGTAACCCTAACGATGCACATGTTTAAAAAAATATTTTCTTTTCTTATGTTTAAGAAAATTAGACAGTTTTGACTAAATTCAATACAGATTTATATTTTAAAAAACCACACATTTTGAGGTAATAAATATTACCTATGGAAAATGTAAATCAAAAAGTACATTTCTAAATCTCAAACCGAGAGGCCTAAACAAATTTTAACTATTCTTGGTTTTTACTGATAGACAAACAAAATAAATCAGAGTCCATAGTGTAGCTCTTATGATGACTGTCAGAGATGAATTCAAAGTTTCGTTAAAAAAATATTTTCTAAAAATTATTATTTCAAGATTAAAATTTAATTTTTTTTCTTTCTCAAAGAAGCCCCTTGAGGAACTAAAAATTATTTGGGAATGATATTATGCTCTGGTTAACCCATTTTTCAAACCAGCATTTAACAATAAGAGAAAAATTAAAAAGTCTGTTTTGACAGAAGATTTTTTTGAATAAAAGCTATAGATTAGATGATGGCAAAAAAGTGGTATAAACGTCATTAGACAAAAAACCTGAAAATTTACAAAACCAGTTTCCCTGTGGTCCAAGGACTTCTTGGCGGGGAGAGTTTGTCGTCTTCCTAAATTTGTTTGATTTTTGAAAATCCGCGCATTTTCCAATTTTGAAATCAGGAATAGAATTCATGTCAGTGCTTTTAAGTGAAAAGGCAAAGATTTATTAAAGCAACTCTAATCAATGTACACATGGTCACATGTTTTCACAAATGCAGTCTTCACCTCTCTTGCAATAAATACGTCTCTTAACAACAACCAGAGTGTAGAGAGAGCGTATAAACTTTAGAAAGGTAAAGCCCTTAGTATGTATCAAATTAGTTTTTTTTTACTCCTACTGAGCACTCTTTTCTTTCTCAGGGACTCATTTATCACAAGCTCAGAGTGTATTATTCTTTTATATCTCAGCGACATGTTATTCTACTGCATGCTAATTAATAATTACCCTCTCTTGAGTACACTCTGGTGCTCATATTGGAATGAGTGAGATGAAAGGGTTTCTAAGAAACTCTTTTGACAACTAGCTTGGTAACTGTTTCTCTTTCTAAGATTAATTCTCGACATTAGTGTTCCTTCGATTATGTCTTTGAATAAAATTTGTTTAAAATTTTGCGCGCCAAATTATTTAATGATTATTGTTTTTCCCCAGGCCCAAGTAAGGCGCAGAACAACTTTTCAGTGGAGCGTCTTTTAGACTATCCCGAATCAGAAAGCAACACTATCATTGAATCTGAGGGTGACTTCAAACAGTTCAAGGTGCCAAATTGCAGAGTCCACTTGTGGCAATTTATAATCTTTCTTTTATCCTCTGAGAACTACAATCCTTCGATAATCAGATGGTTGGATAAGGAAAGATTCATCTTCAAGTTACAGAACAGCAATCTTGTTGCAAAGTTATGGGGCATTTATAAGAACAGACCCAAGATGAATTATGAATCTATGGGAAGAGCACTTAGGTTAGTCTTAGATTTTACATACTACTATTAAATAGCATCATTTCATGTAATTTTTTAGATATTACTACTCAAGAAAGATTCTAAAGAAAGTCAGTGGTCAGCGATTGGTTTATCAGTTTCTCATCAATCCAATGAATCCGAATACCTAAGAAGAAATGTGGAGAGTAGTAAAAAGTGATATTTTGAATTTTAATTTCCTCTGAAACGTTTTCATAATAAATTTTTTTACAAATTTTTTAATTCACTCTATTAGTACTACTAATAGTAGATCCTCTGCAAATTGTAATTCAAATTTTTGAAAGATCAAATCTCGAAACTAGAAATTGTTTTAATAAGATTTTCTAAGGATATTCTTATTAATTCAAAAAAACATGAGCACCGATATTGAAAATATCCCACCAAGCGTCAATCTAGATTGTAAAGAGCTCCTCAAAGCTCTGCCGGAAGACATTCTCCTCGAAGATGAAACAAGGAAGCTAGTCTTCCCCGTCAAATACGACGATGTCTGGCAATTTTATAAAAAGGCTGTCGCCTCTTTTTGGACTGTTGAAGAGGTTGACATATCGAAAGACCTCAAGCATTGGCAGGACCTCAAAGATGAAGAACGCCACTTTCTCTCGCATGTGCTGGCCTTCTTCGCTGCTAGCGACGGAATCGTCCTCGAAAATCTCGTGGAAAGGTTCTGCCAAGAGGTCAAGATTCCCGAAGCCAGAGCCTTCTACTCCTTCCAGATTGCAATAGAGAATATTCATTCGGAAATGTACTCTCTACTGATTGACACCTACATTAGCGATGCAAAAGAAAAGTGGGTTTCAAGTTAAAATAATAATCTCTCGAATTCTAAATTAGAATTTCTAATCCCTCATTTTGTAGAGATTTCCTATTCAACGCCGTTTCCAACCTTGAGTGCGTGAAGAAGAAAGCCGATTGGGCCCTCAAATGGATCTCGGATATGAACTCAAACTTTTCCGAGCGGCTAGTGGCCTTTTCCGCCGTAGAGGGCATATTCTTCTCTGGGTCCTTCGCAGCGATATTCTGGATGAAGAAACGTGGACTCTTGCCGGGTCTCACCTTTAGCAATGAGCTCATCTCTCGCGATGAAGGCCTACATACCGACTTTGCCTGTCTCCTCTTTAAACACATGAAGAACAAACCTACCGTGGCCAAAGTGCATGAAATCGTTGCCGAAGCTGTGCTCATTGAACAGGAATTCCTACGCGATGCCCTTCCTTGTAGTCTGATTGGAATGAACTGCAAGTTGATGTGTCAGTACATTGAATTTGTGGCCGATCGTCTGCTGGTGGAGCTGTCGTGCCCAAAGTATTGGAACTCTACGAACCCCTTTGACTTTATGGAGAATATTTCACTGGAAGGGAAAACAAACTTTTTCGAAAGACGTGTTGGGGACTATCAAAAGGCTGGCGTTATGGCCAAAGCTAGAGGAGAGGCCACGCATTCATTCAATACCCAAACTGATTTTTAATGTTTTAGATCCATGTAATTTTAAATGTATTTCATAATTATTTTTATCAGAATTTCCTTTTCATTTTTTTTCAGTTTTTAAGAAGCTTCTAAGCTGAGCTTAGGACCTAAGACTGTTATGCATTCTTACAAAAAACTTGAATTAAAGCTCCAGTACTATGCAACGCACTCGTAGAGTCAAATTCGAACTGGGTTAATTTTCTGTTAAAAGTCCCCTAGAAGTTCTAGGCTGGAACGCATTCTGACCAATGAGTGAAAACGTTAAAGTTTAACGATTTCAGTTGGGATAATTAGTCTTATTAATCTTACTTCAGATTGATTTACAATGTAGGTCCTAAATACAATAAAACGTACTATTATGAAAAGTATTCTCAAGTTATCTTCAATTGCATTTTTTACTTTACAGGAAAATTTAGCTTTAGAAATTACTGCACATTTATAAGAGATCTCAACTCCTAGAACTAATGCTTCAAACATGAATTGTGTTTAATTTGGAGTATATTTTATGGTCATTTTCTGAATCTCTTGTTATTTTCTTTCAATATTTTCATAATAGCTTCATGATCAGTTAAAATGCCATCGTCACTAAAGAAAACAGGAAGGGTGGTCGATTTGGAGTTGTACCTGGCACTAGCCGAGAGAAATTCGTGTTCAAGTATTTGCGTCTCACCGAGGATAATCATACAATGAAGCGGTCCGCCAAGATACCCTTTGAGAAGTTCATCTCCTTTCGCCCAATCCTTCAAAGAGGCGCCAATTATCTTTTGTTTATTTGATCCTACATTAGATAAACCGATTACCAAAGTTTTTTCATCAACTAAGGATCCCTTTCTCTGATCGATAATCTCTTTCAATTGCTCGCATGCCACGTTAGTCAGCATGTACCGAGGAGGCTCGAATATCTTGTTGCCTTTAATGATATTTTCAATTGTCTGCTCTTTCACTTTGATATCGAGGAGGCACAGGGTGTGCAGTCCGAGTCGATAGTTATCGACAATTTTATCGAAGAAGCTACACGGTCTCTCCGTATCACTCCAGAAGCATATGGAAACAGTCCTACCGAACTCGTATAGGGAGACACCGGAACAACCGACAGCGTTTAGAATTGAAGCGTTGTGAATGACTTGAAAGGGAATGTCTTCGCTAACTATGCGAAGGAGGAGGTCTGAATGAGTTGTTGCGCCAAAGCAATCTCCGACAACGAGGAAGGCAGTATTGCCCCTCTTGGCGGCAGCGATTATCTCATCACCTTGTTCAACAACTTCACGGTCAGCTGATTTGACTGTTTTGCCGTTGATAACTTGGCTGAATGTGTCTGAATTGTCGACTAGAAATGAGGTGTAGGCATCGAGGAATATATTATCGCAAGTTTTGAGAGCTTCAACGGCCTTGATAGTTAAATCGTCAAAAGACGATAAACCTGTTCCAATCAAATAAAACATTTAGTGAAACAATTTTAAAAAATTGTAAATTGAAAACCTGTTGTTTAATAAATATTTTGTGAATACTCATATTCAAAAACTTTTTAATGAAAAAAAATTAAAAACAATGTCCAGTTAATAACTGTTTTTTTAGTAAATTGTAGTGATTGTTTACAAAAAATATTTTCTTGAGATTTTTCAATTCATCTCTCGTTACTTGTAATCTGACTAGTCTACTAAGTTTATGAGTTAGAAAAATAATAAAAGTTAAAATAATTAAAAATAAGAGGAAAAAATACTTATTATTTTTTTAAAGTTTATTAGAAAAAATCATTCAATGATAGAAATTCAAACAACAGCGAATTTATTCTAAGAATTTTTAGTTTGGCATGAAACACAACAATCACTTTTTTTAATGTTAAAAATATTTTCCACATTAACAAGGCTTGACTGTCCTCTCAAATTGAGAGTAATATTCTTAATTATCTTGAATACTAAATCTGACTTTTAAAATCAACAAGCCTATAGATTTAAGACGTAAGCCCCAGGTAAGATAATGTACTAACTTTTGAAGAAAGAAAATTTGGGCTTTTAGTAATAGAGATGTTAGCCCTTTGAAAGGGCCCTCTCATAGAGAAATTAGCTTTAGTGATGAGCTAGTTTTTCATGAGCGAGATAAATTTCTTTGTTGGGATTTTTAAACGAAAGTAAAAACTTTTCAATCTTGTGTTAATTTGCATCATCCAACTTGGATGCAAACTTTAGTTTTTAACAGTCGCGCCTTGCTGGACCCCCAATTTATTAATTTTTAATCTCAGACTGTTAATATCTTGACTGCTATGAAAATTAGCTGATTATACTGAGCTCTTTGATATTGCAGTACATTCTCATTTTTCAGAAATCTGGGGTTTCTATACAAAATATTATTTTTCTCACTAAAAAGAGCGATTTCAGTATGTTTTGACAGAAATAAAAAATTCCGATCTGAATTCTTGAGACCTGAAAACTGTTTTGTAATCACCGTTATTCGGAGATTAATAAACAGCTCTCATAATGGTCACTGATCAGAAAAGTATAAAATATGCAACATGAACTTAATTCTCCGCATTGACCAAACAAAATATGATCCTGACCGTATTTCGAGTATTTGAAAACAGATACAGAGTCCTCTCTGTCAAAAACGTATGAAAATGTTTAATTTCTGGCAGAAATTCCACTCTATCAGTACTTTCAAAGCATATCTGGAACAAGTAGAGCCAGCTTCCTGATAGCAAACTGGTTTTCTAAGAGCAAATGGACAGACCTCGGCCATGCTTACTCATCTCAAGATTCACCATAAAGAAATCTATAAGAAATGTCGGAAAATTATCCCAGCTAATGATAAATTGAGACACTAAGAGAAAATATCACTGTATCAGAATTTATTCGTCTAATTTACCCATTAAAGTAAACTTAATTCAAGATACAAAAGTACAGAATAGATTATGTGCGTGACATGCACAACGTGAGTCATGACAGCACGAACGCACCAATGAAATTATTGTGCAAATATTGAATTTCACCAATAGGAATTATCAAAATATTGAGGCGTCAAATATTGAGTAGTTATTGAATCACAACAAATTTCAATATTATTGTTATTGGGATGATTATTGAATATTGATTTTCGATACGTCTAAAAAATCATTGAAAGAAATTTTTTTCTTTCTTTTGATTCGAAAGTTATGAAACATAAAATTAGACATTAGATTGTTACTTTACGATTTTTATGTATGAAAATACACTGTCTTCGTTTGACACCTTTTGTTTAATAAATGTTTCCCAGGTGTGCAACAATCCTTTCCAAAATGTATACCACGTATTTTAATAAGACATGCCATACTCAGTGTCTTTTCTCAGAGAATTTCTCTCAACTGAACTAAGTTGCTAAAATATGCATGGATTTTGATAAAGATGTTACCGTGAATATACAAAAGTCTAGTTAATTTACAAGTTAATAATATCTGAGTTAACCGAACGAAGTTCAACGAACCCATTGTTAATTTCACTCAGAGATTCAATATAGTTTATTTGATTTACGATTATCATAAATGGCGTTAAACCTTTCAAGGAACAACATGAAATTAATCTAGCTTGAAAGTAATTACACGTCAAAGCCCTGTGAATTGTGGTTGTCACGAGACAAACGAATTAATGTCTTGTTATATACTCTCTCTCTAATGTTATTGGCTGATCAACATTTACCAAATAAATTAGAGAATCATCTTAAACTTATTGAGTGTAACTCACATGAAATCTCTGCTTTTATTGTCTAGATAAAATTCCTTTTTAGTTTTAAGCCCCAAGTTTTAGTCAAGAAATGATTGTCCCTAATTAAATAATTAGAACCACTCTTGATCGGCAAATAATTAAATACTAGGTCATTTTTCCTGTTCAGAGACATGAATATCATAGACTTCGTATGATCAGTTTCCAAGTTGAAGAAGCTAAGAATAATTTTCAAAATCTTTGATACATCAGGGTTTGGTCGGTTATTTTGTAGCTTCAAACCCTTCTTGTTTTTCCATAAAAGACGCCAAGTTGAAAAAACGTAGGAATAACCTTCGAAGTGAGACTTTGAAAGGTTTTCTAGTTTTTCATATACAGTTAGTCAGATCGAACTCTCAGTTCTAATTTAGTCTTTTTCAAGTGTAGACGAATAAATAATTTGGACTATTTTGATGTGTACATTAGATATCCCTACACATACCCATGCTCGATTAAGGAACTCAATGCAAATAGCAAAATTTAATTGTTTTTGCCATTCTCATTTTCTTTCAATGAAAGATTTTTACAAATATCTCATGTGTATTAATTTTACGATCCGATTGCATTAGTTTAATTGCTCTGCAAATCTAAATTATCCTGTGTGTTCCTTCCTGACTAAGTGTAGAACTAAACTTGAATTTAATACTAACACCAAAATCTTCCCATCTGAATCAGTTTATGTGGGAAGAATAATGTTGAAGCGAATCATTCGTGGTTCCAACTCGCTACTGGTAAAAATGGTAAGGGATAATGGATTATTTTAACTGTCATCTAGAAGCTACAGTTGAAATGATCTTGATCTCTTAAGCATTCACTCTTCGGGCTCTCGAAAAATGTTCAATCCATCAAACTTGTGATTGAAATAATGATTTTATCCAAATTAATATCTCGTTGAACTAAAAGAAGTTTGATATACATAATCTGTTTGTTATAAACAAAACTATGCAATTTGAGAGATGTAGAAAAACAAATGCTTATTATGAATAAGTAATCAATACAACTGAACAATTCTGACTATTTCTACTTTTAATGTCAAAATCTTGAGTTGAAGCTCTTATCAAAACTGTCTGTGGGACCTTTAAAAGTAATTCATTATCAATGAAATAAATATAGTTTTTTTATTTGTAAATAAATTTTGGTTTGTTCTCCAAATGAATAAAAAAGATATTCATTGATTCAAAAGAAACCCAAAAAAAAATTATTCACATCCGTAATATTAAATTCGATCTTGAAATTTGTTGTTGACTATTAATAGACTAGATTCTTTAGAGCACTTTTTCTAAAAACGAGGCAAATGGATTGTAATATTGATTTCATCAAAATGCTGGCCCTCTTTTCTTGGTGAGGGAAATTATTTAAAAATTTTCCTTCAAAAATGCTCATCATAAATTTCCACACCACGAAAGTTAAGGGGGAATATGATAAAATCTTGGCGGGAGGGGCTGTTACGGGCAAGAGTAAAGGGGGGG